>VMKM01001397.1:86791-145644 GCA_008360985.2 Macquaria ambigua
AGAGAGAGAGAGAGAGAGAGAGAGAGAGAGAGAGAGAAAATAAAGGATTTAGTTTTGTCTCACCATGGTGAATGATGCCGTTTTCCAGCAAGGCTTGTCCCAGGTTGACCCCTTCGTCAGGCTTACTGATCTCTCCGCTCTCTATCAGCCATGACACAAACTCACTGAGAACACAAGACAAAGATGCATATGATGAGGCCTGGTTTCTTAAAGTGGTAATTTGTTCACTGTTTTGCTTTATTTTTGAAATTGTCACCGTCTTTGGCACGGGGCTCCTTGCTGTGCTGTTTTTGCATTGAATTTCACAGAGATCACCTGGCAGACACACAGTGTGGGTGCCACCGTGCCACTATGTTTTGTTCTGGATATCTGTTGGTATTTCTGAAAGTAGCCCCATTTTCTTTCATGTTACCACACTCATACAACATGCAACACTTCCCTTGTCCTGGGGGATCAGCTCTGAAAACAAATGCAAATAAACATTGAGAAATGTTTTGCTGATTTTCAATCTGATTTTAATGTATTAGTCATAGTGGTGATATATCTATAACCTTATCTATAACACCTATGTATATGTGAGATGTTTTGATATATCTAGATATCTACTCCAGCAGGGGATTTCACTAAAGCACAATCTTCAGTTGCAAACTGCATCTTGGTAAGGAAAAATGACTTCTCTCAGTATAAGTGCACAGGTTATTATGGACCACCCTTTGATAAGCTGTCAAAGTGTACATGCACTTGTCCACCAGTGAGGAGATACAACAATGTGAAGTTCAGAAGCACTACTAGCCAGAGCGATTAAGAGTCTACAGTATACATGCTCCAGTTTCCCTGCAGCACAAGCAGAAACAAAAAGTCAATGCACAGAGTTGAACTGTTTTCTATTAGTTTTTGTTGTATGTTGTTGCCAAAGCCAGTGCAAGAGGACAGCCGGCGTACAACAGGGGGCTTGAAAATGTCTTCAAGCATTAGCTGTAAGGAACAACTGATGTAAAGAAAAACAGGTGATGACTGAGTAAGTGATTCTTAACCTAATGCTTTGTTTGTATGACAAGCACTGTAATACATCACTGGCAGTAGTTTGCGAAATGTGGCTAGAATAAATGCTAATGGGGGCTAGTCAGCAGAGCTAATATAAGGATGCACATTTCTTTTGCCAGACTATTCCCAACTTCAACAGAAGTAGCTATTGCTTGTTTGTTTGTATGGTTGTGGTACATGCAATGCATTTAGTGTTTACATGTACATGTCTTGCTTGCAAGCAGAGCGTATTGCTTTCAGCAGGTCCACGTGACACAACCGGTAAAATATATCCATTCTGAAGCTGAGCTGGCCTTGACGTTCACTGCTGAGATCCTTGCGCAATACAACATGCTGACACTGTGCAAGGCTCTTTGAGCAATTTAGTCTGGCAGTATGACATTTAAAATGGTTACAGATACTACTTAGAACACAGGCAGTGCATCTACAGTATATATTCATGGAAAATCCTTTAAGTTTATCCTTTTCTCTTTTGCTACATATATCCCTAAGACTTTGATACTGTACATGCATTAACCATCTAATGTAAGCACTTCAGCTCTGCTCCCTTCTTTTCACACCCAGTGTGCACTGAACAAATGTTTGAAGGAGAAAATTACATTCTCCCCTTCTTCATCATTATCTGGGGAAGTGATTTCACTCAGCAGCATGAAAGACGAACAGTGAATTGGAGAGCGCTAGTACGTGTGTGTGTGTGTGTGTGTGTGTGTGTGTGTGTGTGTGTGTGTGTGTGTTCATGACTTCTGAGATTGAACATTCCAGCATGGGAATAATTCTGAAGCATGAGTGTGAGAAATCTGTGCTTATGTGAGGATTTGCTTTCAGGCAATCATGCAACAGATGTATGAGTGTATGTGTGATAGTAAATATAGCATGCACAAATGTCAAGCATACAAGGTGTGCGGGTGTGTATGTATATAAAGTCCACCCACAAGTATATGATTGCTGTGTGTGTATGGTCATGCAGAACTGCAGACACCTTGAGCCATCTGCCACTAGCCCTTTTTGTCTGTCTGAAGCACAAAGGGAATATTTTATCATACTTAATTAAGTTTGGTGCATGCTATAACCTGTAGGTGCTGTATGTGTGTGTGTGTATGTGGAGGGAGGTCAGTCCCAAAGGCCTATTCATTTTTTCTGAGTCTGGAAACAAATGTGTTTTCATGCCTGCATTAAAATGTATGTGTGTGTTCATGTCAAAGCCAGTTAATTGACATTGACAGGGGACTCAAGTGAATGTGAGGGGATGTTGTGTGTGTGTGTGTGTGTGTGTGTGTGTGTGTGTGTGTGTGTGTGTGTGTGTGTGTGTGTGTGTGTGTGTGTGTGTGTGTGTGTGTGTGTGTGTGTGTGTGGATGTTACGTAAGAGTCAAGTTAATTTTGGACACAAATCTGTTATGGAAATATGATGAGCAGGAATACTGTGTGTGTGAGCGAGGAAGAGAGAGAGACAAATGGACGGCGAGAGAGAGAGAGAGAGAGAGAGAGACTTCAGCCACACACAAAGAGGTAGAAGACAAGGATAATGGATTTATGGGAATATCTGCTGATGATTGGTTCAGCTTCTGCATATTTCTGTAACTGAAAACTGTGTGTGAAGTTCAGCAACATTAGCAGGGCTGATGTAATTTTAGTTCGCAACAGAAAGAAAAAATCTTACCCCCTTTTCCACAGAGCCCTGTTCTACTAGGCTTGGACAGACAGACAGGCTATTCTTTATGGAATACTGTTTGCAGTAAGTATACAAGAAATCTGGCCTGGGAACCAGACGAATCTGCGAGCTCATGTTTTATTTTCTATGGCAAATGCGCCTGGTCCCCCTCCCATCCAGACAGATTTCCAGCTAACCAATCACAACCGTTTATCTAACATGGGGCGGGTTTGATACAATGACTGCACAGATGTGGAACGTTCTGAATCTGCTATCACATCAGTATTAAACCATCTGGATGGTATATTTTCTCTAAAAGAAGAAGAACAAACAGCTGCACTTAAAGCTGTTGTTGATAAGAAAGATGTGTTTGCCGTACTTCCGACAGGATTCGCTCAGCGCCACGTCACACGTTTCGTTGCTCTGATTGGTTGGAGGTCTATCCAGTTGCGTCCAGAGGCATTTTGGTCTGCGCCCGTTCATAACGCCTCTTGGAAATCAAAAATGAACTGAGAGTTTCCAGACTAATTCACATTTGCGAATTGGTCTGGCGATGTCAGGCTACAAGACAATGTTTTTCCAAACACCTTTATCTTAATTTGCTACAGCTCCATTTCCTTTGTGCATTGCATTGTGGGACAATAGTGTGCAACCACACCACAGAAATATGTTTACTGACTTTTTATGGTGTACTTAATTTTGTAATGTTTACACTGAAAACACTACAAGCTCAAAACCTGCTCAGAATGAATGCGTAGCATGTAATTGAGACACCGCTAATGTATTTTCCCTCAAAGGGTAAGAAAAAACATTGAGAACCAAAAGCTAGTGGAACAGAAGCTAACCCAGACATGGAGCAGGAAGATTTGTCTTATAGTCAACAGAGGAGAGCTAATTCCATGTCTTCTTAGCTTTAGCTCTCCTCTTAGCACTAAAAGGTACGGACAAACAATACAAGAACATTAGGATCTGATATGTCATCACTTTAAATCCCCACAAATGATGCTAGGCAAGCACTGGCACGGCCAAACAAGCAGCAATTAGAAAATGTAAAGCGTGTTAACACCGACCATCTTCCAATGTAGATAATAGACAGATGATGGAATTATGCTATCAAGACAACAGGGTGCTATCAAACCGGCAGTCAGCAACTCTGTTTAATGCAATAAGCACTCAAACCATGCCTGCAGCTAATTTCATCAGAAAGACAAATGCAGAGCTAATGCAGGTTGCACTCATCGGCAGGAAATGAGTGATAAAGTGCGGAGAGTGGGAGATGGTAGAAAGAGAAAACAGAGTGAGGATAAGAGAGAAACAAACTAGACGTATACCACATGATGAGGAAAAGGAGGGAGTGAGCGACTGAAAAAGCATTGTCAGAAAAAAACAAACATCCATGTTGGCAATCATTGGAATTTGAACCAGCTCAACAGCTACTGTTCTGGCACTGACTCTGAACTCTCACCTATAAGTAGAAGGGGGCAAGATAAGACATTGCTTCCCTATGAGGATACCAATAATGCACTGTTCTTAATACACTATGCTCTGACAGGAAAGAAGAGTGCGGAGTGCTGACACACACAGAGTATGACACAATCTAATTCCTGGAAGGTCTCAGGATCCAGGTCGTCTGCTGAGGACAGAGAGAGCAAAACTCCCAGACAAGGGCTTCCTGTGACGCCACCAAGACGGAACACGTCTCCCAGAAACACCATTAAATGTTTGAGCAACTCGTTAAATTCACTTCTTGGCAGTGGCTGATCCGATAGTAGTCAGTGCAGTGTTATCGTCCACTACATTTACCTCTAGAAAGAAACAATTTTCCGATGGGGGATGCATCTCATGATTTGTAATATACTGAGAGGCCACGTTGGCAGTGTTGCAGACATTAATGGTTGCTCCCTGGTTTCTCTTTACAAGTCCAGTCATCAGTCACCATTGTAGTTTTGGCTAGTTTTATTTTTTGTCTCCCCAAGATGGTGCCGGAAAGAATTTAATTGCTGCTCAGGATCTCACGAACGCTGATGTGTATGTAGAGCAACTAGGAAAACTTAAGCAAGTCTCTCATCGTCTATTCATTGCACTGAAACATCAAGGGGACAGAAAGGGGAATGGCTTGTTGCAGAGCCTCTGTTAAAGGTCCTTTGCTAATGAAAGTCTGGGTGTGTGAGTGTGTGCTCGATGATATGAGTGAGAGGGGAGCAACTTGGCCTTTTCTATGACCTGTGAGAGGAGACTATGAGGGGGGCTCATTACGCACAAGAAGATGTAGGGACAAAACAATTTAGGCATTTTGCCAGGACTTGGGGAGACTGGATACCAGCTCTTTTGAAAACCTGCTGATCTTACGTAACAACAATTTCTAAGGATCCCCTTGTGAACAGCATAGCATTGCAGTCATATTCTTGGAACCTGAAGAAACCCGGCACTTAGGAAGCAAAGAAACTCACTTTCCCATGAAGCACTTGGGCACAATGCTGAGCTTCCTGCGTCTATCCTTAATCAGGTGCCGACTCTTGGTCATCATCATGTGGTAGAGCTTCTCCCCCTTCTCTGCAATCATCACGTAGGCGTCCCGCTCCATTCCAAGTTTGAGACCTAAAAAACGAAAGAGAAAAACAAGTCAGATCCAAGTGGATTTGTCACCCTTGCCATCGATGGAATGAGACTCTGTTTTTATGGAAATGTTTCTTTTTAAGCCAGTGACAAAATCTCAGCCCAACACAGTGCCTGTATCACAATGCAGGAAGAAAAATACAGCAGACCCATTACGGGACACAAATTTCAACTTGCGTATCAGAGCCAAAAGGCAAAGGCTGTCATGGTGTTGTTAGAAGAGACAATTGAGCCTTTGCCCGGACGGTCCAGTTGTGTTCTGGTATTGTGCAGATGGAATGAAGCCAGGAACAGAGCATGGCAGCTCAAGTCTACCACAACCTTCTGAAACAAATCCAGATGTTAATCTCTCCTAGACAAGTTGTTTTTAGAGTAGGTAAAGTTCAGGAGGGCAGTGTGATCTTGATCTTGTTTCTGTGTTGGTTTGTTAACTATTATTCCTCTATTGTGAAGCAGAACATGTGAGGGCCCATTGTAAGGCCTGCTCCCCCGTAAAAAGCTCTCCAGTGCGTACACAGTTAGAGCTGCTTAACCTCATCGTGGGGTTTGATGAACTTCTGAACCACACTGTGAGACTTTCTGACTCGGGCAAATCAACTTGCACTGCGCCTCCGTAAGCTGCTTAACTCTACAGAGCGTCACACCAAGCTGCTGAACCCGACTATAAAGTATTCTGATTTAACACGCTTGACAAAGAACATCTAATATATTTGTGACACTTGGAAACAGATCTAACTTGGCATCTTTGTCACTTGTCAACCACCTTGCTTTCTCTTAGGGCCCTGACACATACAAGTTGACAATCGCTCATCGTTTACCATTGTGCCAGTGAACCTTCCTGACTGGCTACTCAGCCTAGAGAATCAGTGAATTCACCCATTTAGTGCCGTTTCTCCTCATCTTTTTGGCCTGAACATTGTAGGTGACTTTGTCTTCCTTGTTTTTTGGACTGCAAATACAAACTCCTGACCAGTTATTGCAGCCCCAGAGCGCATGTGCATGCTGGCGGTCAGTTGGCTGTACTCTGTGCAGTAACTTCATCTGGAAATATGAACAGAAGACACGAGGCAATGTGCAGCAACGGAGGGCATTTGATCAGTTGTCCTTTGTCATTAGATCTTTGTGGTTGGCTTGGAGAGCCAGGGTTCTTAATATATTCTGACTCTCTACGCTGTCCAGTGCAAACTATGCAATATGGCTGAAAACAAATATCTTTTATGCTGTATTATGCAACTTAGCATCTGAGGGTAAAAAGCAAAGTGACAAGTGTTGGGGTGGAAATCTGACCAGCTAGAAGGGAGAGAGAGGGATGAGACAAAGAATGCATAAAGTTGCACAACTAACTCTTTAATCCAGTTTTCCCATTGAGTCTTTGGGGTTCTGCACTGACAGCCTTTGATGGAGGTGGGGTTATATTACATTTGACAGCAGCTGGAGTAGACTTAAACAATGAGCGTCATTGAACAACAGACGGGGCCTGTCCAGCGCAGAGGCCCCTCAGCTTCTGGTCCAGCTGTCAGAGTTTGTCTTGTGCTGCTCTCGTCTTCCTGCGCTCATTGGCACAAGCTAACACCCGATCGCATTATCTGACCCACGCATTTTCCCTAAACTTCCATGAAGATAAGACAAAACACCTTCTGCTGGCAGCTGTTAAACAATGAAAGTCTTTTGGGAGGGTTCATGAGAGCCACATGTTCACAACAGGGAAGGACCACAACGATACATGGAAAAGGTCACATTAAATAAGGCGTGTCAGGACAAGCAATAATGCATGAAGGGGGGGATGAGTGAAAAAAACGTTGCCAGGATTTATTGCAGTAAAACGTTATCATGTAGCTGTCTAGACTGTAAGGTAAGCACACTGAGAGCAGAGCATACTGAGTATACTGTAGAGTGGGTAATAGAAAGGGAGAGTGTGGGGAAATTGGGTGCTGTGACTGATCTGGCATCTGTTAGCCTCGGGTCGATTTCCGGCGGGTTGAAACTTAACACCTCAAGCTGCAGCACACTCCTTCATACTTACTCTGAAACCCTTTCATCACAGGATCAGCTGACGAGGTTGAACTCTGCTGTGGATGCTTATTTAATGTAAAACTAGAAAGAATAACTTACAAAAATGCATGATTTGCATGTTGACAGTCGTACTCAGCTAACATGTGCAGCTATACCTTTGAGCATTCTGTCATTTTCAGCCAAATCATGTTCAAATAGCTTTAGGGATCCAGTTTTGATTTTTAGCCATCAATGCTATCAGGTGACCTGTTGTGTACCGCCACAAATCTGGTTAAAGCCTTTCACACTGTCTAATGCACACAACTTAACAAAGACAGATGGCCAGTGCAGGTGGGCACACATTTTAAGGCAAAAGAGGGAAGTTGAACAATGGAGGGAAAACAACTTAAGGAGCAACAAGAATATCAGTTTACATTACTAATCTCAAATCAGAGGAGGTGGTGCTGCGCAGGGCTTTTTTTAAACCATCAATGAATGAAGTGGATCTCTTTACTGGATTTTTTGGGTGAGACTGAATACACTTTTGATTTTCTGCACACTAATCCAAAGCTAATTCCACGTTAAATTCATTATATGGCTGCAAAACACACTGCAGAAATGGATACAACTCTGCCTTTAAGTCTGTGCAAGACACAAATAATTTTATTAGAGTAAAAATAGATCCAGATTAATTTAAGTTGATGTGTATGAAGTAACCGAGCTTCACTTTGTTTGACAAGTGAATGCTTTTCTATTTTAAGCATTTGACTAAAATGCTGTTTTTAGCAAATCTGCTGTTTGTGAATGAGACATTTGATTCATCGGTCACTTCCCACCGAGGGCTTTGATTAGTCAAATACCTCTGCTGCATTGATTTTCTTTCATGTGAAGAATAGATTGTTGTAGCAGCCTCTGCTTAGTGCACAGGTCAAGCAGGCCAACTGTAAACGTCATGTCACCTAAGCCTCTATTTACAAAACAAAGGCAGGCAGCTTGTTCAAGGTGGGACACAACCGTAGGACACAAACACTGCATCCAGGTCATAAGCACATCCACAGTCATTACTGTGAGCCAGCTAAGGGAGCCGTGATAGTTCGTGAATCTAAGGTGACACCAACATGTAGGGCAACATACATATTGGTGCAACAGCAGAAACCTGGCACCCATAAAATGTGTTTCCAAGGACAGACATTATTGACAGACTATTTGATTGACAAGTGATCTCTGGGAAGTGCAGCTCAACACTGCAAAGAGATGTAGACAAAATAAAAAATGGGGATCTTGTGGATTAAGAAAGCAAATAGAGTGGTAGGAAAAACAGAGGTACAATTAGCTAAAACTCATGCAGTCTAATACAACAGTTCTGCAGTAAATCCTCCCTTCATGAAGGTTATAATGTTCAGTTTCTGTTGAAACAGTTTTAGACGTGTTGATTCAACTTTATGATCGTTTTGGAGGCTGCAGTTTGTGGTGCTTTTGAGTTGTATTGTGTTATACAGAGAGGTGTTTCTGTTATGTAGCCTACCCTCACTGATATAAATGGGGTGGACAAAATAATAGAAACACCTGTCAGTATAACATAATACAATTCAACCACAAACTGCAGCCTCTTAAGTGACCATACAGTTGAATCAACACGTCTCTAAAACAGTTTCAACAAAAACTGAACATTATAACCTTCATGAAGGGAGGATTTACTGCAGGACTGTTGTATTAGACTGCATGAGTTTTAGCTAATTGTACCTAATAAACTGTCAATTGAGTGCATTTCATACAATGATCTTGTGAAACACTGCAAGTATGAACTAAATAATTGCTCACACAAGGTTCCCTCGTAAAACATGGTTGGTGGGGCCATATCTTTCTAAGCAAGATCGCAAAAACAACAGAATTTCCCACAAAGGGAACTCTAGTATAAAAAAGGATCATTTCTGGTTTTGCGCTGTCAGTTCCATAAAACAGAGGTGCCATAAAAATGGCCTTTAAATAAAAGTGTTACTCACTCTCTCTCTGCTCCCGTTCCCTCAAAATGGCGTCCAGCCACTTCTGCTTGTCCTCTGCATTTTTGGCCATGCAGACAAACCATTTGTTTTTAGCAGTGTTGTGGATTTTCCAGCCGTTAGTCACCGTGTAGTTGTTGCTGTGATAGTCCGCTGCAATGCAAAAAAAAAAATTTTTTAAATGGGTGAGGGGTCATCATGAATAACATTAAAGTATCATTTTTTCAATTTATCAGGATTATATAGGAATGGCCTTCAGGGTTTAGAAATATACTTAAAACAAATCATCTAATTAAAATAAAACGTATTACTGCAAATGATCTTTCTGGTTCACAGTTATTTGTCGAGCTTGTTTTTGTTTCTCCTCTTGTTCTCATACTCTTCTCTCTTTAGGCATTTTCATTTTTAGAAAATGAGACAAAAGCCAGACACACACACACACACACTATGTTAACACTGACCTCAGTGGTAAGTAAAGGAAGTAATGAGTGTAATTAAATTACACTTGTAAAGATGTTGTATAAAATAACAAAGTTATCTCTAAAGAGGATTTACTACTCGAGCAATGATTTACAAGTCAATTAAAAAGAAAAAGTGATGCACCGTGAGAGCAGTAACAGACCATCTTTCCACTGACTCGACAAAATCTCTCCTCGTACCCCTTTCTAATTTTATCATCCATTTAGCTGCAGGTGAGCAGCTACTGAATAATGAATGGCCACTGGTAATGGTGTGCATTAGTCTCATGCTCAAAGGTCATATAAATAGATCTGATACTTCAGGCCCCACAGGGAGAAGCTCCTGCTGGTCTGGGAGAGCAGGGAACTGGGCTCGGACACATACTACTGTGTTGAGTCTCTTTTTAGCCACTGGGACATAAAAAGATGGATTCTAGTAAAATCTTATGCAAGTACATGCTGAGATCTGGTAAGGTGGCATTTATCAAGACAGAGAGGTGTATGAGTCAGTGAAGGTGGGGACATTTTTTAATGTTTGCAAAGGCGAACAGCTTTCCACTCATAAATTAATCGAACAGCTTGCTATTGAAGTCAGCTTCTTTGACTGTGTTACTTAAGGTTGTAATTTATTGTGTGTAGTTTATGAAATCTGTGTTATCTGTTTTCACCATTTGTGCAACAGAAACCTGATGTTTCCATTCGAGCTTTCAGCAGATAACTGCAAATACTCACACATTTCATATCTTTAATCATCAGATAATCTGTGTTGTGGGAGTCCACATATGTTTGAATTTTCAATGTTGGACCCCTTAGTTCTGCGAATAAGGCATGTTTTTCTTTGTGGTTTCCCCTTCAGCAGCCTATATGTGACAGCCAGCAGCCAACATGCAGAAAAAAAGGTCATGTGAGCTTGCAAAATATTCTGCCAGCGCAAAAGAGAAAAAAAGAGGAAACAAGTGAGAGAGAGAGAGGAAGACAAAGTGTTTCTACACCAGCAGAGAACACGTTCCAAGCCAAGCGTGGTGCCTCGCAACAAACCACAACAGCAAAACGAGCTGAGTGACGACCATATCACGGCAAGACCACAGATGATTTGTTTATCTAGGAAGAGCACATCAAGTTTATCATGTAGCTCGGGGTTGCTTTTGCACTTCAGATTTGTTTCAACACCTCTACCCATTACTGAATAGCTGACATCAAAAGGTGGTACATGAGGTTGCGAGCTACATCCTGTTTGAAACTAGGTGCAAGTATGATACTCCACCCAAACTGTCAACAAGTGCCTGATTCATATCCGACCACCCGTTTTCAAATGGCACCGTTTCATGAACTAAGGTGTGAAATGAAAAACGAGCATTGTAGGCAAATTGAAAGTAGTAATTATTACTGCTATTGCTAAATGTAATTTTCTATATTACGTGGGACATCAAAGTGAACAAATCAAGGGCTTGGGTAACATAGCAGTTACATCAGAACTAACCAGAGACTCGAGAAATTACACAAACCGGGAGAGTTGCATGAATGGACATATAGACAGCCTCCAAAGGTAATGCTGCTGGGCAAACACAAACCTGTTCCATCTTCCACATTTTCCACCTCCATCACCTCAGTGTTGATTCGGCCTCTGAACACATAGAGGGGCCCGTTGATAGACTTGGTCCTCTTGGTAGACTTCTTTCCAGAAACCCTAGGTAATGGGACAACACTGTGGTTACACTCGGCAGGGAAAACGTCCGTTGAGGCCAGTGCCACAGTAAGAAAAGAAGCTGTGTCTGTAACACTGCACATTCATACAAACACAGCTATGGGGGCAGCAGACACATGCTTGCATACTAACAACATGTCTACACAAACAGTAATGAGGATATTTGCTCCAATTTCCAATGTCTAGCTTCTTTCCAGTAGTCAGTCAATAAATATATTTTTGAATGCTTTCTTGTTCTCTCCTCCATTCACACTCTGTTGTGGTAGCTGCTGTATAGTTGTCCAGAAGTGGCATTTCTCACCTGGACTTCCTCTTACAGTAAACCAAAAGGTTGTCGAACAGAAAGAAGACACGTTCCTGGATGTTGCCTGCTGAGATTTTAAGGAGATTTCCATGAAGCAGCAACTCTGTGCAGATATCTGTCAGGTTGGTTCCCTGAAAAAAAAAACAACAAAGATTGAAAAGGACATTTAGCCACTGACATTATTACTGTAACAACATTACGAGTTACAGAGCTAAAGATGGCAGTTTTATCCATTTGTCATTTCCAGAGTCTTCATGGTCATGTGCTGCAGCCATAGTTTATTTTATTTAAGCAGAGCACAGAAACTCTGATAGCACCCTCAATCTAAATTGGGAAGTCGCAAAGAAAACATTGTTATCTGTATCAAAACTTGAAGAGTTCACAGCCTCAGTGAAACAATATGAAATTCAACTTTGACATTGTGAACAATTTGTTTTCATTCTATCGTCAATGATGGGAATGAGTAAAGACAGCTGTCCCCCACCCAACTTCAATTCACGCCCAATGCAAAACCATTAACTGCACATCAGGACAGTTACCCTCTCGCTAGTCAATCACTGAACGTGTGACAAGTAACACCAAAACTCAGCCTTCCTGCACTGAGTGTTGTCAACACACAGCAGCTGGAGAGCTTTGCAACATTACAGGCAGGTTTGTCTCGAACCGAAGCAATAAGCAAATTCATAATGTGTCAGTTAATTAGAAGCACTAAACACTTAAGTGGCAGGGCAGACCTGCAAAACTGTTACCTTGGCCTACATATAGTTTCCTTTGGGACTCTGATTTTAGGAACAAACAAAGCCTTTTTATTCTCTTCTCAGGATGTACACACAAGCTACAAATACATGCCTGCCTCCATACACATAAAACACAATTGTATAAGCATAGAGGAAGGAAATACATGACTCATGACATAGTACAGACTGTAGGTGGAAGTGTTTAAGCCTTATTCTGCTCCCTGCAGTGAAACTTGATGAAATGCTTTGTAGCTCTGTCATGCCAAGGGGGAATTTAAAAATTGTGATATAAATGCCTAGGCAACTCCACTGTACTTATTCAGGAAGATGTATTATGTTACTCTGCAGCCTACCACCTTCACAGGATGTGATCGAGACTTTCTTAAAAGCCGCTTCTGGTCAGCTATCAAATTCACCACAACCTGTTAAGACCGAAAGAACCTTTTCACTTTAAGGCCACACAGACACTGGTCTTTTACAGTCAACACAATGGACTATAAGAGCTGAAACAAATACAATCTTTCTCCGTTCAACATATAATGCCAGATTTTCTGTGTCTGAATTATATTAACCGTCAAAGATCAAGAGGTGTCTGAGTACCTTCTTTCTCATTTTAAATTTTATTATATTACTGTAATTTAGAAAATTAATATTTAGAAAAGTGATCAATGCACCTTTCAGTCTGTGTTGATGAGGTTGTTGACGTCAATCTGGAATTGTTTCAAAAATGCCTTGTTGATTGACCACAGCATGATGTCTAATTAACCTTTTCAAGTGGCTGAACTTCAGGACCAACTCAAAAAAAATTTTAGGCATCATTTTCAGTGTTTTCACATTTCTAACTAGGGAACAGAAACTGCTTTCACAGATACATGCATGAGCACCCATGCACTCATATGTTCCTGCCCAAGTGGTGAATGGCGGATGAAACTATTTCCTACTATCAAAAATCAAACAACCAAGGAAATGTCAAAAGGATTTCATTTAATGTGGATGACTTTCTAGAGTCCACGAGCAGGAGGGAGTATACGCCAAAGCTGTCTACAAAAAATTAAAATAAAATAATAAAGGTAAAAGACATCTCATTACTCATTGTTATACGGATCATTCCACTCCAAATCATCTGGAACTAAATACGCCCATGTGTGGACTTAGGACAACCTCCCCCCTTTGGCTTGTAGAGTACCCCCCGCCACATCCCCACAGGCACACACATATACATCAGATTTGGACTTCACTGTTGTCTTTGATGTTTCTGACATGGGTCCACCAGAGACCTGTGGCTCTCAAGCATCCATAATTGATTCCCACAAGTATATATTTATGATGGATGTTCATCGCTCCGGAGTTCGTACAGAGAAAAATGATTCTCTGAGCTTTTCTTAAGGTGCATACCAACAGGGTCTGGGGAGGGGATTGTGTTTCAGACAATCGATTCAACCTCCTGCTAACTGCACTGAGCTGAGCTGGGGGTGGGCATGAGTGTGTGTACGAGTGTATAGGAATTCAGAGGGCATGCTTGTACCTATGGGCGCACGTGCACGCATGTCTTGCAGTCTGTGTCCTGCATTATAATGTATGTGTATACGTGTATACATGGTGGCGGTGTAGATGTGTGTGCGCGTGTGTCCGCGTGCACGAGCACAGTGTATCTGGGTAGCAGTAATGCGTCTGGGCCTGATTCGGCACTACTGGCGTCCACTTCCATTAGGGCTTGAGGTGATTAGCCTGGAGAGTGGCTGGAGAAAGAAAGAAGAGCGAGACTAATGCTGTAAGATTGAAGGCTCTATGGGGAGGTCGGGGTGAAGTGCCTTTCCGAGCTTCTACTGAGTTGTTCAGAGGAAGAGAACGGAGAAAATGCCTGCCTTGGACAGGAAAAATGACAGTCTGAGGTTTTCCCCTGAATTAATCAGATATGCATCCATATTTAGAAGTAAACGTTAGATTTTGGCTGCAACCTGTTTAATGACTAATTTCATCTGAGTTCAATAATCATTCATGTTCAAGCCATTTCGGTAAAAGACTATCAGCCCAACATTAACCCCATTACCAATCTGAAAGTGACTCACAGCGATACTATCTGCATTAGGGTTGCATCTAACAATTATTTCCATTATTCATTATTATTTCCAACTAAGCAATTAATCATTTTGTATAAAATGTCCAAAAATAGCCAATCACATGTTTCCAGAGCCTAAGGTAACGTCTTCACATTCATTGCTTAGTTAAGCTAACAGTCCTAAACTCAAAGATATTTAATTTAAAATGGTATAAAAGTTTTGCATGAAGAATTACAATTCTAATCAGTTATCATTGTATCATTTCTCTTCATCTTCTGCTCAGTTGATTGGCTAATCGCTTCTGCACTACTTGTGTGGGTTATACTTAGTCATAAAATAAATGATGGGGGACATCATGCTGGCTAATGCACACACCATGGAATAGAAAGAAACACACAAACTTGATTATTCATCACAAGAGGGACCAGAAAATACTCTGTATGGTGTTTTACTGTCAAAATACCCAAGCTAAATAACCATTTCTTGTTTTTTGTTGTTGTGATGGACAATTATCACGTTAAAACGGTGACATTTTTCTGAGAGAAAGGAAGAAAGGGGGTCTATTTTGGCAAGCAGATAGTGGGATGTCCCAGTGGGGCCCACTCTCTGGTTCCATCCTTCATTTTTCCTACCCGCCCCCCTCCAAAGGTCCCCTCATATAACCCTCCCAGTGCATGTGAGACTAGAGCTCTGCTTCCTAGGTCTCTTCTGATTGGGCAGTATGCCCGTTGGCATTCCCCTTGGCACCCTGTGTGGGTGGATTGTCCCATTGGTGCCTGCTAAGACAAGGCCTCTGTTGTGGTGGGCGAGGGAGGCATGAAAAATGCACTGGACCCTTCGCTCAGCTCCCAAGCCCCGTCCATGGCCCCTGTGCTCAGAGCAGTGATTTGGCTGCATTAGTGCTTAACTCTTAAGATAGATGGAGGCCGTGGTGGTGGTTGGGGCATTTCTAAAGAAATTTAAAAATTTAAAAAAGTGTTGTTTTTGTTGTCGTTATGTTACAGGACTTTTGTTTCTTCCTTTTGCAGAAACCTTGTACAGATCATAATTGTGTGTCATTTCAGGATGCTCTAAGAAAAGTATGCATTTCTTTCCTTCAGTTTTTACCCTCTAAATGTCAAAGCACTACCCTTAACGGTTATGTCACTATCGTTCAGCTCTCAAGCAAGCAACAGCTATTTTCCTCTTTAATTGGCCTGTATCTTGCCTCTTTGTGAGTCTCCTCATGACTACTGTCTCCACTCTTCTCCCTGACCCTTTCTCATTCCCCTCACTCTGTCCTTCTTGCTCTCACCTCCCACCCCTCAATGTGGGACTGCAGCTGTTCCAGAGCCTCCAGTTTCTCCATCTGCCTCTTGGTCTCATTGATGTTGGAGCAGACAGCCTTCATGGCCTGCAGAGCCTCTTCCACTGCAGGATAGTCAGCGTGCTTCTTTGGGGTCCTCTTTAACAGCTCCTACGTTGGGGAAAGAGGAGGTGGGCTGAGGTTTAAACATGTAGAATTTCCAGAAGCAGGCACATTAAAAAAAACACTTCAGTCTTAGAGGGGCATAAAGTATTCTGTGACCCTTAAGAACAACAGCCTCTTCTATGCGAGTCCCAAACCCGCCACCCCCACAGTCAAAAATACTAGTAGGTGGGGAAGATTGGGTGCCTTGAAATGTCAGCGAGTATGAAGTTTTTGCTCCAAAATGTCATGCCAAATAATGAGTCACTGGTATTGATCAACACAGATACATTATGATCTGTGCTGTATCCATGTAATGAGTTTTGTGATGTTAGCTGTCACTTTCATTTAGTTTTTCGATTGTGTGAGCAGGCTGTGATTATTTGACAGCAGCATCATGACGCTAGTGCAGCAGTTTACATTACCTTCAGCAGCAGAGGGTACTTGCAGATCCTCTGAATGGGCGTGAGAAGGTAGCCCTCCAGGGGAATATCTGTGCTTTTCTTCCCTCCGAGTAGCATACAGTGCTAGAAGAAGAAACACAAAGAAACAATATTACACACCAATGTACACTAAGACACATTAAATATTTAGAAAAGGGAGGATTGTGTGTATAGAGACAGAAAGAAAGAGATTCTGCCTGAAATGTAAAAGGTACACATTAAGAGTTTGAAAATAAAAGGACATGAATACCCAGAAAACCGCTCAGTAATTGCACATTACACACTTATATTTACCAACCGAGTAAGTTAAAAACGCTTGAGTACAAAAGTGAAAACCAAAAAAAGTTCAAGCTTTGTGTTAGCCTTTTCTTTAGCTTTACTTCCTGTTTTACTTCCTGTTAGCAAATGACTTTCCACAGCAAGCAAATCTCTGTGACACTGTGTCAAGTGGTGTTAAAGACGAATCAGAAGTCCATTCAACTTTTCCATACCTACTGCACAAAACTTTTAACAATGTTATTATCTAAGACAGCACCTGTCTGAAAAACTATTTTAGAGCATTTGCAGCTGTTGCTGTCTCATGCCTTGTGTGTTTTCTTCAGCAGTAAACAGACTTTAATTGACTATTGTTGTCATTTCCATTCGGTCACAGTCTGTTGAGATCTGTAACAGGTCCAGGTGCAGTAGAATAATCTGCCTCTGTTTGTCTGGGAGCAAAGTCTTAGGTGTGGTTCATGTTCTATATGCGTTTATAAACAAGTTATTAAACCTGTATGCAGAGTGAGACAGTTATACCATTATATTACAGTATACAGAACTACTACTATTACTTTTATCATTCAGTTATTTATTCATTTAATTACATTGTTATTTGACCTCTGTGACCTGTGTGCACAACCTCAGTTTTAGTCCAAACCACGATAGCTGATGTTGGTGGAAAAGCTTTACCGCTAATGACCACATCCTGTCACCAAAGCTTTATTTTGGCAAGTCTATGGTTTTTAAATTATTGGCAATAGCATTTTCTAATCTGTTTTTTAGATTTAGGTTGATACAGGTGTATTGTTACATATACCGTATTTGCTTGTGTATCATTTTTTTTTTTAGTATATTAATTCATATGTTGGTAGCACTTTTTTTATGTACACCAAAAGATCATTGTTTTTCTGCTTCTCTTACAGGAAAGCAACCGTGAGGAGATTAAAACAAAAAAAAAGACTTCAGTGTCATTTTAAGCCGGCTTGTTTAGACACACAACTCTGTGTCTGTAACTACATTTCTTCTACTGTGCCGCTGAAAAACCCTCAAAATATCCACGTTTTTCAACAAAAGGATCACTGAGGTACCTCTGAAATGCCTTCTCCTTCCCCAGAAGATTTGGGCTTTGAGAAACTGCCCCAAGAACCAGTTCAGAAGGAGGGAGGTTGGGGGGGGGGCTTACAGTTACAGGCATGGTTTCTCTATGCCTTGTAACGCAGGCTGTCAGTATGCTATGAGCTCATGGGATGGGATGAAAGATCAAAAGCAGCCATGCAGATAAACCACTTGCGCGCTCTCCAGCGGGAAAGAAGGCAGGAGATCAGTTTCGAGCATTATAATCAATTCCTTCCAACTGTACACAGAGCAGGCGAGGGTGGGATGGGGTTGGGGGGGTTTGTGTAGTATTTTTGGTGGAAAGATTTGCAACAAAAATGCACCTGATCATGACTGCAGCTTCCTAATGTATTAATGCTAATGTATTTCTCTCCCACACACCCATTTCTACCTAACTCTTCCCTGACTTCCTTTTCTTCTTTCCTCTCATCTTCTGCTTATTTGTAATCTGCCAGCCTAAAGCCAGAACTCCCTCTGCTCTTCACTCTGACCTCCTTTTGCTTTCACTTCACTTTTCTCTTCTCTTCCAATGCAATTAACACTCCATTTCTACATGCAATTTCAGAAGCTCCCTTCATTGTGTGATTCAATTAGCATAAAACTGTTTAACCCTAAAAAAACAAAAATTCCACTGGAATTAAACACAGCTGAAAAGAAGCCAATGGCAATATATATTACACTGTAATTAACTAGTATTATTTGGGCGATGGTCACAACTTCAAAACTTCAATCTGTATCCTCTGCTATTCTACAAAATAATCGCAGATTTTCTTTGGTAAATCAACATATCTTAAATAGACAGTACTTTGTGTTTTTTCAAAATCTTAGTGAATCAATCTTGTTTCTATTTTGCACATGGTTGCTACACAAAACACAAGAGCTAGTCCAATTATTATTATACCGAGCAGGTCTTAGAACTGTTTTAATACATAACCAGATGTTGTGTAGTGCCTTTATTTTGGAAGCATCAACGTCGCATAAGACCTAACCAATTAACCACTGCATGACTGGGCCAGTAGAAGCAAAAAGCCAAAGCACACAGCAACACTCTGATCCCACTGTTTCCAGTCTTGTGGGTCAGAATAATGCCATGGAAGCAAACCATCAGGCAGCGACAAATGCAGGGCCTCAGATCTCTCGGCCAATCTCGAAAAGGCTGCCAACACTCCACAGCTGGCTGGACCAGAATCTGCAGATGATTTCATTGGTTGGGCCCTCGCTCAAAGGCGTCGCCATTCTTAGTTCATTGTCCAGGGCCTGAAGATTTGGGTGTCAAAACACAAAAAACAGCTGGCAGCGGAAACACTACAAGGGCGACACAAAAATCACCTTGATGATGGTTGCATCCTGTCCGGACAGGAAGAACCCTCTGACCTTGTTTTGGTTTCTGCCCGTTTTCAAGTGTTAACATGGAAATGAATGTGATATGATGGAAGGAAAATGCAGGGGGAGGATGGATAGATGACAGAAAAAGAAATAAGCGAGAGGAGAATGTAGGGCAAAGGAAGACGGTAGTAAAGATACCAGGAAAGAAAATAAGGTGAGAGGGTTATGTGGACAAACACAAGTCTGACCACAACTAGAGGAAATGATACATAAGACTGATATGACATGAAAGAATGAAAACAATAACGGCCATAACAACCCAGAAGAAAGACAGATGTGATTACTTGAGGAGCGGAGAAGCAATGCGAAGAAAAGGCAAGATAAGCAAGGCAGAGAAGAGGAGCTGCGGTGACTTACCAGCAGGAAGGTCCTGATGTTGGGGATCTTGTTAAGCTCCATGAGAAGTCGCAAAGCCTTCTCATGGTTACTGCAGTACTCGCCGTACACTGAGAAACTCTCCTTCTGCAGCAACAAAAAAAAACAGAGGTCAGGATTGCACACCAGGGACTTAATACCATATTTTACTGGCTAGTTAGCAGCCTTGAGGAAGCCACTGAGACAACTGACAGGAGGAAGATTGACAGTGCAGAGTAGAAACTGGGGAGAAGGCCCCAGTCACTACAGTCAAATGAGATTCAGTTATACTATCACAAGGAAAGTGGTGGATAATTGCACTTTCACAGCTGTCATTGCTTATTATCATTAGTAGCAGCAGCATCAGCATTTGCTGTGCCAGGCTATCGTGGTAAAATGTAACTACAACAATGATTAGACAAAACTACTGAAAGAATACCGACTCTCATTAATCTTTTTGGATCATTCTATACTAGTATTCATTAACATCATTCGTCACACTTCTCTTTTACAAAGTAATCTACATCATAGCGGCAAAAAATAGCATGCCAACACTTCCTCTTATTTCTAGGTGATGGCATCACAGTCTGCAACAAGACAAAACAACCCTAGCACTAATACAGAAGCTTTTGCCGAGCTGCCATTTAGTTGTCTTTACAATGAATGCATAATACGACACCTGGGCAAGTGAATATACTGTAGCTTGAAATGCATTATTCATGCAGCATACTGTAGACAACAATGTATACACAGTATCACAGCTGCAGCTGACTTTACACCCTGAAGCTTATTGCAGCCTATTGTGTATTCTTAACTACGCTACAGTAATTGGGATGTGAAACCATGTGCACGGTGGGGCCTAAGCTTGAGGTCTAGAAACCGAAATTGTCACCTGAAACAGTCTAGTAAGTGAAATCCAAAACTATGGGTGCTTGGACACACCTTAATGAAATTCAAAGGCTTTGCGTGTAAAGCTGGCTTGGCCATATAGCCAGTTTTTAGTTGCTGAGACCGATCAGGCTAAAGAGCTTGATAGTATCTTTGGATCATCGATGACAACACCTTTAAAAATACAAATGCGTACCAAGCCAGTATCCTGTACAGGCACAGATGTGCACAAGTGGTTTGACTCACACACACAAACTAAACCACATACAATATGTCACTGCCGAGTGCATATGTGCATGTGTCTGTTATACATGGTAACCCAGCAGTGGTGACAGCAACAGCCAAACAAAGCTAACAGCTCCTTTTATAGAACTCTGTGTCTCTGCTCCATCCCATTTCCTTGACCAGAAGGAGCTGAAAATCTTTTCTAGATGTGTGCACAATGTAAACGGTGGGCAGGAGCCCAAACACACCCAAAGCCACGTTTGGCAGGGGGTTTCAGTCCAAAGTACCACTGGGAGCAGCAGCTGGGCCAGCATATGGCGTGAAACCCCAGATACTGTCAAACTGAGTTAATACACTACACAGATAGAGGAAGAGAGCACAAGAGGGTCAAGACTTGGAAATATACATGTACAACTTTAGTCTATTTGTTCATGTGTACATGTAAAGGTTAGATATTCATATATAACAGTCTGACAACATATTCTAAATGATTGCCCATGATATGGATGAAGGACTATACTGGTGTTTCTGAATGTTTCTGCCAACCATGTTGGCTGGGCAAATGTACCAAATATCTAATATTATGTGCATACATTGCAATAAGTAGCAAAAATGAGAATGGTTTTTGCAGCTTCTTGCAATGCTGTTTTGTTGGAAAACATTAGAAATTGCTTTACAAAGCAGTTGATGGAAATTAAATTGCACACAATTTGTTGGGTTAAAACGTGGAAAAACCACAGCATGGTCCTTTAAAGTCTTACTCTGGGCAGACTAAGCTTCTTAAAAAATGTATTCTCCAATAGCTTGCTATTCATGAAAGCAGTAATGTAAACAGAATATGTCTTCTGCCTGTCTGCTCTCCCCAATTATTTAACCAGGAAGGACTGCTAGCAACGACTACACTGAACATACCTAGACTGTGAAATCCAGCAGTAAACAGGATGACATGTTTCCATGCGTCAATATCCCAGATAATATCAGAGTATCCCAAACAACTTGTTTCTTGTACCTGAACTAGGCCGCTCCAGTCTATATTAATAAGACTATAGAAAAAAAATACATGGACCAACTAACGAACAGAATACTTTAAGTTAATTACTTACTTAAGTAAGTAAGTACGTTTATTTGTATGGAACCTTTCAAGAGAAGATGTCACAAGATGCTTCACAATGAAAGACATGAAATGCAGACATCAAGCTAAAAACATGAGGCAAAATCAAGGATAAATAAATTTACAATTACATGCCCCTGGACATGGTGGCACTTCAGTAGGTGAACCTTAAATAACCATTTCAGCTCTCAATCACCATCTGCAACTGAACCCTTCTGCTCCCAAAACAGCATGCCTTTTTGCAGCTATGTTTACAACCAAAGGCCACTCCAAGGTATTTCCTTTTCTCAGGTGACAACAACCATATAGTCAATTCAAGCACACCCAAATGTCTTACTGGGGCCAAAATGTGAACCACAGTCAATTTTAAAGACTGAAAGACATCAGTTGTACCCAGAATAGCTCAAAGACTTGGGTTGTCCCTTTGATAAACATGAGTCTTTATTTGAATTCTTCGTCATTGGAATGTTATTCCGGAGGCTAGATTAGAGGCCAGTATCACACACTGAGGAATCACACAGAGTCAAAGCATAATGGGTGTAGTTCAGAAAGTGCATAATGACATGACTGTTGCTTCTTGCACAGCGTTCATGTATACACTCCCAGAAATAGAGCAAATATTGATGTCTCTGATTTCTCCTCCAACATGAGTCACTTGTTCACCTTTGTAGAGTTTGAATAATTTCATGCATGCCATGATCTTGAAACGATGGCTAAACATCTGTGTGTGTGTGTGTGTGTGTGTGTGTGTGTGTGGTCAGACAAGATGGACTCATTCCATATTTTTGCCTCAAGTTAGTAAGAAATATTATTTGGTTATAACTGCAAAATGTCCTATATTCATTCATAGTGATGAAGAAGCATCTGTACACCGCTCAAGCAGAGTTACAGAGTTACAATGACAAACAATTGTGGTTATTTTAATTCAAAATCAAAGACTGGTGCACTTTATTTTTTACATCTGCAGCCTCCCAAGCCATCTTGGCAACATCTGACTTTGAATAGCAATGAATCTTCCCATTTTTCTTCCCTAACTGTGAGTGGCAGACAGTCTTGTGGAACAATGCGGGGGGTTAATCAAATCCCAGTCATGGTGTTGACCTCTGGTCGAGGTCAAGGGCTATGGCTGGAGGGCGCCAGACGGGGCCAACCGATTGGCTGAGAGGTGTCAGTGTTGAAGGAGACAAAGGTCATGGGTTGGAGAGGGAAGTGTAATGGATATGTAGGGTAACACTTTACTTCAAGTCCCCCTACTGAGCATTTATAGGTAGTTCAACATTTTTGTAAATATGCTTATTCAATACCACTCTCACCTCCACATAGTAAATACTGTATGTAGCCTAAGCTAGCAGCATGTTCGCTTAGCTTAGCATAAACACAGGAAACTGCTAGCCTGACTCTGTCAAAAGGTAACATAATCTGCCTGTCAGCACGTTATATTAACATTATATTAACAAATTATATTTTGTTTGTTTAATCTGTACAAAAATCAAAGTGTAAAAATAACACATGGTGGTTTTACGAGGTTTTCTGTGGTGGACTATTTCTTGGCCAGGAGCAGTCACTTCCTGGAGTCTTGTTGTCATTGCAAGGTAGCCAGGCAACCAGCCTGGAAGTAACGTTTTCACACTTCTGTAAATATTGAACAATTCCTTTAATAGTTTAAGGATAATAGCAGAAATCTATGGCACAGAGAAATAAGCTAAATCAGACTTTGGCTACGTAGCAATACTTAGAATCAGTGTATTGTTGGTTTTGGTCTTTTTATGGGATTTGTTGACAATAAGAAAAATATAAAAATATCACTGGCCTTCTACTTTAAGTCATTCATCAACCAAAAATGCTAAACACAATCTGGTTGAAGTTTTTTTTAATATAAGGATTTTCTGCTTTTATCTTTTTATGTCAATGTAAATTGAATATCTGTTGTTCGGACAAAACCAGCAAACCAGCAAAAAAATATTGATAGATTAATTAATAATGCTAGTTGCAACCCTAAAACATGTATAAACATTCATTATATTATTTATACTGTACACTTTAAATATTATGTTTGTTTTCTCTCTCTGTTTTCATATATATTTTTCACATGATGTCACAATCAGTTGGACAGAACTGTACTGAAATATTATTTACATTTGTTATATCAATGCTGTAGTGACATTCATTGAGTTTTGTTGTATAACTATGACTCATCGTCATTCCTGAAATTGATTTCCAATACTGGTCTGAGTCACACAGGTTTCTTTCCTGTCATGCACTGAGGTAGGCTTGAAGTAAATTGAAATTATGAAGAGGCCGAGGCTATTCCTCTTAAACGTATCAGTTCAGTTAGAAATCCAATCACCTGCAGCTTCCCTACTACCCATCCAGTCTGACCTCTCTGTCTCCCAGTCTGACCACAGAGCGATGGGGGAAAAAAACAGGCTGGGCTCATTTAATCGATTCTTCGCCCTGACACTTGGTCTGACAGATTGAATGACCATAACGCCTCACACATGCGTGAAGGTACGTTTTGATGAGCCAATTCAACAGCTATCCGCAGAGGTGATTAAATGTAATTCATGCCACAAGCAGGTGGTGGATGGATTATTATTGATTGTATCATTTCACTACAGGATCCACAGATTTTTGGCTCTAATATTAGACTCAATCTGAGTGAAAAAGGAAGGGGAAGAAACTTGTGGGTTTATCTTTTTTTCTGTCTTTAATGAACTAAAATTATAATCTAATGGTGTCCTGCAACACTGACCTGTAGGCTGATGGAGCATGTGGTGTTCTGTGCCTCAGTGAAAGTGAATTTAAGATATCAGAGAGAGACAAACAGAGAGAGAGAGAGGGAAGGAGCTTGAGATTGAGTGCTACCAGCAGAAGCATTGTCCCCTCGCTGAGTGACACACCATCTCTTCCTCCCAGGACACAGACCCTTCTTTGTTTGTTCCCCGGGGCCAAACGAGTTCAAACAGAGGGGAGGGGAGCGGAGGGGGTGGAGGAGGGGGTCGCAGAGCGGAGAGGAATCTTTGGATGGAGGGGAGGAGGGGCAAAAAAAGGAGATGGCAACTTGCACAGACTGAAATGGAGGGGGAAAGATGGAAGAGAGACTCTTTTGCCTGACAGGATGTAGGCCTGTTTGGAAAAGGAGGAAAATGTGTGTGTGTGTGTGAAAGAGAGAGAGAGAGAGGGGGAAGTCCAGGGGATGGGAGGGGTGTTTCATGTGAGAAAGAGAGAATTAAGGAGTATTTTCACGGCAGGCTTTGCACGCTTTCCCTGCATCTGTGGTTACGGGCGTCCCATGAAAAGAGTTTGTGTGTGTGTGTTTTTGCATGTGAGAGGAATTCATGCATGCATGTGCTCCCACATGCGTGCCCATGTGCTTGTATATGCGTGTGACTGTCTGCTGTTTTGTGTGTGTCATGCACTTACGAACTGGAGGAACACGTGTCCCAGTGCATGCTGAAGCTGGGGCTCGGGCTGCAGACTGGCCTCCACTGCAGACAACACCTCTTTGTGCAACTCCAGGATGTCCTCAATATTTGAAAATAGAATCTATAAAGAGGGGGATGATGTAAAGGGAGGGGATACAGAGGAAGGAAGAGATAAAGAGGGGGGGTGGAAGGAAGAGAGGGAAAAGAGCAAGGAAGTGACCAACAGATGGATGGAGATGTGGGGAAAGAAGGCAAATCTGTGAATAAAAACTATATCTGAGCATCACAATATCAAAACCAACCATTTTAGATATTCTGACTTGTACTCTTGGGCTTTTGGCTGCACAAAAAAAGTATTCAAAAGCCGGTCATACCTTGACGTGTTCTGGTGAGAGACACTGTTGGTCATCTGCAGTTTGTCTGATTCTGTGCAAAAATGCCTGAAGAGGAAACAGAAACAAAGCAGGTTTAAAAAATATGCACTGTGCTTTATCGGTGTTAAGGCAGGGGGCTGAGGCATTTACATCTATGAGGATATAAGCAGAGTGAGTTTTTAACATCCCAAGAGAGTCTGATTCCTTATCAACAAAATAACAAGAACGTTTTTTGAAATCCTGAACCATCTCTGTGCACACAACAGCGGTCTGGAAGTGGAAGTCCCTACCCCTAACCCTAACCCTCTACAGATTATTTCAAAATGAGTATGTATATGTGCTCTTTGCTTTGAGGAAACACATACATACAATACATACAGATTCTGTCACATCACTATGCATGAGCATAAACACACACGTTGAGCAATAGACAGTCACATGTACTCTCACATACTTAATGGAAAATTGCCTTTCATGCTGCTAGACATAGATGTGCCACAGTTGTTTCACTGTCCCTTAGGTGCTGCAGAACTTTCTACTATATGACGTGTTTTCTTCACTGTCTTGTGACACTTAAAGCTCACTGTATGGATGTCTGCCTGTTGCAGAAGCTAATGCACCTGAGCATTCAGCTGTAAGACATCAGCAGAAATTACTGCTTCATTGTTGCAGTGTCTACACGCACCACTTCACAGAGGACGTGTGTGCAGTTTTGTCCAGTTGTGTGTGTGTGTGTGTGTGTGTGTGTGTGTGTGTGTGTGTGTGTGTGTACACATGCCTGCCAATCAGAATCCTGACTGAAAAAAGAATGGTGAAGAGGGGGGGAAGTGAATCTGCAAACAGTTTCTTTTATTCTCTCTTCCCCAATTCTCTGTCTATAAGCGTGTGTCTGACAGGCTTAACCTGTCTCAGTCTGGCTGTCTGCCTCATCTCCTGATACCAATAATGTCTTTAAAAGAAAGGGATAGAGGAGATATGAATCCCCAAACCACCAAATAAAACTCTACTCCTGTAGCCTCCTTCATCTGGCAAGCTCCTGCTGTTGTGTCTGCCTGCATTTCAGCGCCTCAAGTCTGAAAATTGATAGCGTGCCATGTGGATGAAGGGTGTTACAAAAACACTGGGTTCAATGATGAATGCACAGTGATTCTGAAAAACAGATTTTCTGCCACTGGATCTAAATACAATTACATTTTTTGTGCTCACAACATTGAAAATGACCAAAACTTAACAGCAATGTTTCTTTCCATATACAATGTCCCTGTAAGTCTGGGTGACGTTTAAAAAGCGTCAATATCCATGCCAATACAATCCCTGAGTTTCAGTACCATTTTTTTTTGATACCGTAGTTTGGGGAACATAAATATGTTTACTTTTAACCCTTTTTTCATTCAACAAAATATGCCAATTTGCTGAGTATATCTGTGTTAAATAAAGTGAAATATGAACAATGAAATATAGACTAAAAATAGAAACGTTTCCCAAATTAGATATAATATCTGATCAAAGAATTGAAGAAATAAAAATGCATAAGAATCTGACCACACATTTGATGCCAAATATTGGTTCTTCATATTTTTCTATTCTCGGTGCTATGTTTTCAGTCAAAAAGTATTAAGATTGGATATCCAGTCTAAATACACTTAACTGGAAAAGAAATAGTCCTTATGAAAACTGTGTTCTGTGGATTATCCAGAGCAACCCAAAATGTTTGCATGGCTAGATATCACTAGATATAAGTAAAATATTTGTTTTTTTTGTAACTTGGGTGAGCCGACCCTTTATAGAATACTTTTGCGTGCTCTATACGGTCACACATAACATCAGCATACTACATGTATTACTTACAGTAAGTCACTTGCCTATAATGAAAGACTCACACTTGTAATCACACATTTGCTCTAAAGATAGAAGCCAGCCAACCAGGCAGTCAGGCAGCAATCATATCATTTCCTCAGAGGCTGAACACTTTGGGCGGACAGTCTCCAGTTTTCTTCTCCTCTTTACTACCTTTTGCGTAGGTTGTACCAAAACAGAAAGCAAAGGTCCTTAGCAGTGAGCTGCGACCTCGCTAATTAAGACCAGTATTAAAGGGAAGCAGTAGTCGTCGTGTTCTTGACTGGTTTTGGGAGGGAGCTGATTGTGCTTGAGGCGTACACTAATTAAATCTCCCATATGGCAACTTGTACCGTGTCCACACTGGAGGAGTCACTCATGTGAGAGATTGCTCCCTGGCAGAGAAGACAAGAAGAGGCAGGAAACCAGGCTTTTCCTCCATCGCTTTCAGATGGAGGAGAGCAGGGTGAGGGCAGGGTGGGTGCAGGAGAGAGCAAAGGGGGCAAAGGAGGAAAAGGACAATGGTGGAACAGAAGGTGAGGTAAAACTAAAGTATCCAGACTCCAAGCAGGATTCACTCCTTAAAGCTGGGGTAGGCAAAATCTGTGCAACCTAGGCAAAACCTCTCTCTCTGCTGCCTTGTATCACTCCGCTAAGCCCCTCCCACCAAACCCACAACTTCCACCGGCAGCAGAAGGAGTCGGTTCCCCTGCGAAACCGTATCCCTTGTAGGGCTCGCTCTCCATGGCGTGAGCCTCACCGAGACCGCGGTCCCTCCCGCCGCGACCTGTTTTCTCAAAGACGGCCCTCCAGCCCCAGGCTTCAGAGGTAGCTGCAACGCCGTCCAGCAGCGGTATGAGAGGCTAGTACACCACACACATGCCACCCCCAACTTATTCCCCACTGTTTGTCATCATACCTCTTTGCCACTCGAGTGCCATGGCATCTAACGTAATGAGCCTGAAGCTCCGTGTGGAGCCGGGACGTGTTGTTTTGTACTATACACCGCTGTAGGCAAAGGAGGTGTTGGAAATTTATCACAAGTTGCAGGATTTTCGGCAGGATTTTCCATCATTCAATCAGGCTTTCACCGTCTGAAGGGACGTGCACACACATCTGCTCTTGCAGCTTAGCCAATACGAACGCATTTATAGGGGGGGGGTCTGCTCTCAGACCACTTAAATTACAATATGCTGCACGGTTAATATGGCATTTTTGCCCAATGGCGCCAAAACTGCCTACCCAACCTTTAAGCAAAATGTGCCACACAGATGTGGTGACAGGGGGATCAGCGGGGAGGATTCAGGGAAGGAGCAACAAAGAGATCCTTTCAGTCCAGGTCTCGCTCCAACATGGCCATTCTCACCCAGGGCTGTATTGGCTGTCTTCATTGTTCCATCACAAAGCACACAGGTTTATTTGGAGAGAAAACTGGAAGCTTTCTCTGTCCACCATCGTGACTGAGACACTAGCTCCAGTAGAGTCAGAGAAGACGACATAAACTGGGCATGCACATCAAGCATGTCTGAGTTTACTCAAACTCTGGATTTTTACAGTCTGGACTGTAATATTTTGAGAGTGTGATCAGAATCAACAACAGGAAATGGCCCCAAAGAAAGGTATTATGGGTATTATTGGAAGGATGTTGACATCTGATGGACAGCAGTTCATTGTGCTTGGAAAGCCAAGCATCATAATTGGGCAAACTGGACTGATTTTCATATTCAGCTATTTCTTGAGCCCTTAACAGTAATAACCACCAGTCAAAGTAACTTCCTGCCAAGAGAACAGACAAGTCAGTCACACATAGCAGAAGTTTCAGAAGCTGGAATCTGATTTGTTTCGACTTCGTCCACATCCTAAATCTGTAACTTGTGAGATGACCGGTTTACCAATACTCACAGACAGACGTGCAGTTCCATGTGACTTTTGTTAACATGTCCGGATTGTCTTTATAATTTTAGCAGTGTGAACAAAATGCAAAAATAAGACAGATCAATATTTCCCACTCTGCACTGGATAACACAGACAAAGCAGATGTGATTGCACCTTCAGATAACCTTCAGCATATTACAAGTCATTCATTATTTGCACGGAGAGGACAATACCTCAGAGCATTGCGCACACACACACACACACACACACACACACACACACACACACACACACACAGACATTAAGATACGAGATAAATATTGAAAGAGCCATCCTTTTCACAGTACGAAGCTAAGCCAGTTGTTATTGGAAAAAAATCAATCATGAAAAACAAACACCGTAGTCATGACGAACACTGTAACTCTACACTACCCACGGGACACAGTCGTTGAGCTCATTACTTCTTAATCAACATGCTGAGGCAGCAGGCTGCAGCCGACGGTCCTTGTTTACTTTCATATCTCCATCTCAGGTGACCTTTCTGCCTCTTTTCTGACATCAGCACATCGTCATCAGTGAGCCGAGGGTGTGTAATCATGTTAAGTGGAGGATCAGCCGTTGATGGATACTTACATGGATGCTGAATAACAATAACTCAGTCTATGTTGGTACAGATTTGTCTTTCTGTTATTGTCTGAAATCTGATTCAGCCACAGGTCAGCTCTTGACCGACACTGACTGTGAATTTGATGGAGATGAATTGTGATCCTTAAAAATATAGATAATAGATTTATTTGATTTCATAGAAAGGGTTTTTTGGGGATAGTTTTTCCCTTATCTGAATCGAAGGTCTAAGGATAGAGGGCGTTGTATGCTGTAAAGCCCCTTGAGGCAAATTTGTGATTTGTGATATTGGGCTATATAAATAAAATTGACTTGACTTGATAGATCTCCTTGGATAAAACACAGATTTTATATATATATAGATATATAACTATATATATATATATATAACAATAGATATATATACATATATAAATATACACACACACACATATACATATATATATACAGCACATATATATATATATACGCATAAAGCTATATATACATTACACATATATATATATATATATATATATATCATATATATTATATATATATATACTAGAGAGAGAGAGAGAGAGAGAGAGAGATACACATACACACACTCACACACACACTATAGCCGTTCCTTGTGTGCATAGGAAGTCTAGTTATACTCCAATACCTAAAAATAGGGATGACATCAACAATGTGTTAATAACACTTGGTCAGATGGGACACAAATTCATTTTTTGATACCCTTGGACCCATAATAATGAGTGGCTGCACGGAGGGGGCTCAGCTGTTGCACGGAGCACCACAGAGATATTGCACATGATGGTCTCTTGCCACAGGGGTGGTGGGGCTGTTAGGGGAAACTGCTCATGATGCAATCCCACAGGAGAGTAGTAACAAAACCATGAGGCTTCTTGATAGACCACAAAGTAGCTGCCAAGTACAACACTAATGCAGTGTTATACCACTAATATTTCAGTATGGTAAAGCCAGGAAAGTCAAAAGTCATCCAAAAAGCATCAAACATTGAAATGTACATGCTCCAAAAGGCCCACTGAACTGACATTTATCAGAGGAAGAAATATAGCAAAATGTTAGATTTAATAAAATATTTTTTGTAGCCATTAATAGTTTATACATTATTCCTGTCGTTGTTTTTTTCTGAAATATAAAACTTAAAAGTTACATCATTATGGAAGGTATTATTATCTTGAACATTTTGCTAAATATTTCAATTATCAATAATGTTGATTTCCGTCAGTTTCAGGAGACAGAATGTACAGATAAAGTCTTGTTTTAACTCAATTTTACTCTTGTTGCTGATGAGGAACCAATAACATTTTCACATTCAGACCTGTGTATTTTCCTTACTGAACAAAACCATTTGCCTGCATACTGTCACTCCTTTTCTTGGCAGTCAGACTTTTAACAGTCTGCACTGTGAGCATCGAAGCACTGACAACACTGGCAGGATTTTCCTCAAGTTCTTTCTATTGCTCAATAATTGTTATTTCCTCCTTACTCACCCTCAAAAGCATGTACACTTCAAATCCTTTCATAACAGAAGTACCTGCAGCAGCACACTATTAACTCCTGACAGCAATAAGAATGTATTAGCAAAATGTCACCTGTTCTTAAAATGTATCTCTTCTTGTCAAGTGCAGGGACCGGACAGATCCACTGTAGTGAAGTATGACAGGCTGGTGAAACAGTGTGTTAATTGTGCATAAATGGTCTTGACTGAAGCTACAAATGTTTAAACTAGTTAGGCTATTTACTACAGAAGCCAAACAGATGAAGGCCCTTGCCTTAAATATGCAGGTGGACATCTTTATACCAGGAAAAACATTTAATAGGCTGACTGATCTCATTTAAACCGTAAAGGGCAATCTTACATTACCAGGTTCCCAGAAACAAGCCTGTGTGCATATTAGCTTTTTGCTAGCATTTCCACAAGCCCACACCCTTTCCTCTGCCCTCATTTACAAACTGTTGTACAAGGGTGTTTTCACGCTTGAACCAACAAGAGGTTTTTCAGGACCCGAGGCCGTTAGGTCCAACAGTTCGGTGAGTTTACTTCAGTGTGAAAACTGTCGGTGTTGTCAGGTGTAGTTCAGAAAAGTGCTCTCAGGCCCACAACACATGTGAAAGCCAACCGTTATAGGACTGATCACTGCTGTCATTTTACCTCTGTGGTGTGAATGAATGCACAGAGCAAAGCACATCTGCTTAAAGTCTGCACTGTTATGAGCACAAAACTGTCACACAAAAAAATGTGCCTGATTTGAAGATGCTGCTTAGTGCATTATGACAGGATATGGCTGATCCCAATATCATGCAAAAAGCATTGAAAACCAAAGGACCAGTGTTAATATAATAAAAAGCATCTTCTGTGTTCCAAAAGTAGCACATTATATGTGACATAAAAGCTGTACAGTTTTCACTCAGACATCACTTGTCTGAAGAAACTAGCCAGGCTCCATACTCAAGTGGACCAAGTGTAAAACTGCCCTTACATCATTTTACATAAAAGCTGACAAGTGTCACTTGCTGAATGGGCACGTGAGCAACATGAGATTGGGGGATCCCACCAAGCAGAGTCACTGCCTGCTTTATTGCAGCAATTTATGTGCAAGAAAAAGTGAAGACAAGTTAAAAAACCCCAAACTTCAACAGAAGAAGTGTGCACGCACGCCTCTGTTGGTATGTTTGTGTGTGTGGCACGCAAACAGGAAGTGAAAACAGAGCAATCACACTGAACAAAAGACAACACCTTTTTAAACAACCAAATCATTGACGAGAGACATTTTTCTTCTTTTCAAGCAGATATGCTGAGCATGGTTCAACTCAGCGGGGAAGGAAAATAAACAGTGTGCAGAATGAAGCAGTGCCTCTCGACACAAAAGCAGCAGATGTTGTTTCTGGACAGGAAGTGTGGCTTTTGTGCAAAGGAAGTATATGACTGGCCGCTAACTCAACTGTGTTCCAAGTAAAGCCTGACAGTTTTGTGTTAGCATGCAACCAAACTGTAACAAACAAATAAATCACACTGTGCTCCATTGAAATGATTTAAATTGTGGACTTTACCCTCAACTTTGTGGCTCAACAGCCGCACTGTAATAAGACTATGTTGTATATATTTAAAGGCACAAAAAATTACAAAATGACTAGTGGAAGATCGTGCTATTTATTGCTATGGATTGAAAGGAACGGGCAGAAATGCAAAGCCACTGTCTTCAATATTTACACATTCAATTGCCACCCATCATGGTACTTGGCAGGCTTAAAAAACATGCCATGTCTTATACCCAACATCCATCATCACCTGCCACCCCACACAGCGCGGTCGCTGTTTAACATCAATAACTAGTCATGTGTCATATCAGGCATCATCTCATATGACCAACAGCCAAAGGGTCATATGTGGGTTGGGGGGGTTGCTAAATGTTGAGGTTTATCAGAGCGAAGAGGGGCCAGACAGTAAGGTGTGAAGATACAGATGGACCATATGCTGGTGTGGGTTCAGTGTTCGCTCCACTGGACAGTGAGTAAGAGGCCTGCTGCCTTCACGTCTGCCTTGTCTGCTTTTGAACACAGCTTTCTACCTGCAGCTAAGCCAACTACGTAACATGACCCAACAACAGCTTCACCTCTTTGAGTCAAGGTCTTCGCTTCGGTCTAGAGCCCTTTTAATTGGCTGGCACAGAATTCACAAAAATACAAATGCAGTATTTGTACACAGTAAATAACCACCGTAAAGTTGATCAAGCTGACTGTGAAACAAGCATAATGTACATCTACACTTTCTTAATAAGTGTCAAATCTTAACAATTAAAAATAATTTCTTGACACAAGAAACTTAATAAGGAATCAATAGTCAGCAGGGACATAACTAGATAAAAATGACGTAATTGTCAAACCAGGTCAAGTTGCAACATGGGAGTGAAGGCCTTTAGACAACGGGAGCATTTTGTTCACGCAATTAATTTGCATGTCAATATATTTTTTCAAACTGTTGTTTTCGTCATGAGTACTTCCACACAGAACACGAGTATTACGCGGCGAAAAAAACAACATAATTTGAACAACGCTGATTTTTCTGAGCTTTTGCACAGCGAATAAAGGCATCAACCAATCACATTGTGTGGAACGGTCTCTGCACATAGACTACCCACAGTAAGGTAAGACACTGGAGCAGACATACTGGATCACATATAGGCTTTATATGAGAGCTCCAGCTTCATATTTATAGTATTTCAGTGTTTTTTTTCTGAAGAATGAGCTGGCGCAAATCTATATCTATCCATCTATAGCTAATTTGCATCGCTACCAGTGTGAATAGTTTTGATGCAAAATATTTGCAGGGGAGTATTTCGCATTTTCGTGTTGTTTATTCATCACGTCCCCTGTGTGTGAAGGCCGTTAGTCAGGCGTACAGTCAGGCACATTGGTTTGAAGTTGTTGGAGCTGCTGTCACACTGCTGGGAGGGGACACTGCCTCAAGGGTCACTCAGAGCCAGGTGCGGAGGATTGTTTTAATTTGTGTGTTCATCTCCAGCAAAGGTTATCCATATTAAATGGGGATTAATGGGAAGATGAATGTCTGTGAGAGCACGGTCACATGGCACCTTGACTGTCATTGTGGAAGCGGCGGTGGTTTGGTACTGGATTGAATTATACTGAAAGGTGTTTTTAATGTTTTACACAGAAAAGGAGGGAAGTGCCAAAGAATATCTGTTGCTGTATTAGTCTCCTGAATTACAAGAAAAACTGAAGACATAATGAACCGGGATATGAACAATCAGATATATTTTTATACTAGATTCAGAAACATTTGTCTGATTATTGCTTATTGACCTACTAGACAATGAGATCAACATTATAAGTGGATTCAGATGAAAGATTGATATATACAGTATTGTGTCATTGCCATTCACTTTACATCATTTAGTCATGTTCATTGACCTCCATTTGGTAAACATACTCTTGTGTAACCCAGAGAAACGGAATTACTGAGATGTGACAATGACCTGATGGATTACGTACTTCCCGTTGGTCATAAGTGCAAGTGCAAATTTACATGTAATGAATGGGAATTTAATAGCAAGATGGTGTAACGGGTACACATGTCAAATATTTCCTTGACCATTTTTTTGATGGAACAAGTCATTTTATTGAGCAGCCTCATAACTGAATTAGTCTGTTTATTAGTGGGTCAATCAGACAGCAACATCCAAGGCACATCATTGCTTTAGTTTTTAAATATCACACTTGATTATCTTCTTTGGGAGTAGACTTCTCTCATTCTAGCAGCTTCTCCATAATGAGACTAAAGATGACGTTAATGGGGACAAAACTGGGCCATTTTTCTGATTGCCCATGGCTGCATCAGCATTCAGTAACAATGCTGGGCCATCTCACTCAATTCAGATCTCACAAGAGACCCTGTATATCAAGCACAAGCTCTAACACTTGTCAAGGTTTTTCCAGCGGGCCCTGAGAGCCCCTTTTCAGTTCGCTGCAGTTCCCACACCTACTGAAACAGAATCACAGATCCACAGATTCAGGACTTTTCTATGCGAGTTCTCAGGTCACCAGCCTCAAACTCTCTACCCCTCCTTATCCAAGAGAAAACAACCACAAGCTAAAAACAATGTGTCCATTAAGGGTCCCTCTTTTGGGGGAGAGGATTGGGGTGGCCAGCCACAAAGGGGGACAGGGCAGCTTTGGAGAGGGAACGGGGGCCATTTTGGGGTCGACATGGCATGAAATTGAATAAATAAATGAAAAAATCCCCTCTTTGTGGCCTAAGTGCAGCAGAGCCAGAGAATGGCCCGTGGCGTTGCCACAATGAGGGACCCCAGCGAACCTTAGCAGACTTCTTTCTCTCTGAAGCCGTAATTCACATCCCTCCCCAACCCTCCAAAAACTCCCTCCACTCCCCTTCACCCTCCAACCAGTTCCTCGCTGTCTTCCAAAAGAAACCTTTTTGGCAGAGCCAATCACCAAAACACAAAGTCTTCTTTGAGTCTTGGCCAGTTTTTTTTCTCTCACTTTCACTAACTTCCGCTTTGAAGGACTTTAAACATCAGGGCTCTTTGAGTAGCTCACATGGGCGGAAACTAAACACTACAGGGGGATGAGACAGTCTCTCGGCCACAGAAAACAGACAGTGCTGGACCAGAGACTTCCTGTTTAAGACTGCCTACTCATCAAGCCCACATCAGCTCTGTTGCATTAATGACTGTACGATGCATATGATGAATATGCAAAATACAAAACACTTGCTGTGAAAAATCCCTCGGCCTGGAACTGGCTTCAGTCCATCAAAAGTTTGCTTTCAAAAGGTTTTACTGCTGCAAACATTTAAATCTTCTGAGCATGCCTTGTTTTTACTGGCCAAGTTGGCATGAAGCATGTAAAACTGAGGAGGGGCATTTTCACCATCTCATTCAGCTAGATGCTCCCACATTCACAGTGGCTGCATGTAATTAATGTGTTATAAATATCCTATGATATCTCCTCTTTTTCAGGTTGTTAGGCAGCTTCTGTCACACAATTATAGACTCACTCTCAACTCTGTCACTCATTACCCATCTATAGGAACAAAAGACAGAAGCACAGAACACTCGTTCTCACTTAGTCCTCTTGTGATAATGGAAAGGGAAATAGCTTGTGACGGAAGATGTGTCTTTAAATATTTGTTTCCCTATTTGTACAGTGAATGTTAACAGCCAGCAGTTCAGTCTTGCACATCTGCTTCAACCTGTAAATCTGTTCAAATGGTCTAACTTTATCTATATTTGACATTTAGTCTATACTGCTGAAGTGACAAATTGTCTTCACACAGGGAACGGTCAGCTTTCATCTTGGCTAAATAATCACCTAATTAATCACCTAATTTCATCAGTGTAGACACTCAGCACAGGTTTGTCTGTGAGTCTCTTTTCTAAGTGGCTTTCCTGTTGAGGGGTGACATGTGGTGATGAGGAGATAACATCATGGACCAGATTGCAGAGGCCATCTGTACATTTGGACGTGAGTTTTTTTGGTGCTGACAGACGTAGGGATCACAGACGGAATCAGAGTGTGGCAAGTATGGCGTTGAGTGAGCCATCAGAAACCCGAGAAGCTTCCAACAGACCAAAAACACAAGCTACATTCAGTGAGCAATTTCCTACATTTTCCATAATATCTGTAAATACACGTTTGCTTTCATATATGTGACATAACCAAGCAAAAACCAAGCTAAGAATGCCACACCTGGCATTCAGATGGGCAGACATAAACAGTGTCATGGGCACAGACAGAGAAAATGGTGGTAAAGAACCAAATTAGAGCTCCACACTACACAACAATGTTCATTTGGCAAAGCAGGGGGGAAGATCATAGAGGACACCCACTGGTTCTGACTCAAACAGTATTTACCAACCTGATAGAGAACAGTATTTAATGGAAAGACAGACGGCAGCTAGTTAAAGCCCTTTCTGTCTGAAAAAGTCTCATTCTAGCTCTGAAAACACTGACGCAACTGACCTACATTCGATCTCAACTTCTCATTTTGGCAGCCACTAATGCGACTGACACTCGCATTGGGCTCCACTTCTGAAAGAGTGTGGAACTTGCATTGTAAAACTGAATCACATGTAATCATATGATGAAAAGAGACAACAGCCCATTTAAAATCACCATTAAAACAAGGGCTCCATTCACTCACAAGTTGTTCTTTTCTGTCACATATCTATCCTGTAAAGGGTCATATAAATCACAGCTGGAGGCAAAAATCCCCCAAAACGGGCTGTCATAATTCACCATGTCAAAACATAATACAATTTCCTAAAAGGCTTCCTGTCAGCATGTGAGAACAACATCATCACATTAACAGCTCAAGCATGTATGACTCAAGCCTTTAATCATGCCAAGAAAGTTGGCAAAAATGTCATCACGTTGAATAATTGCCTGAATAAAAGCCCTTCAGCAACCAGGCCCGAGAATTTGTCAGCAGCTGTCGTGAACAGTTATAACAACATAGTCAGCAGCCTCTTTAACTCGTGGGGTTAAATAACATAAACAGGTAAAGATCTCCACTAATTGGTGAAGTGAAATTGATTATCTTAGAGATGTTTAACAAAGTGACAATCATGACAAGATAATTTCAGCATAGTCCTTCCTTGCTTTCAATTCAATGTTCGTTGTTGTGGCCTTTTGCTAGAAAAGTTAACCCAGCAATGTTGTGCCTTGTGACATGTATACCAACAGCGTTTCAGAGGAAGTGGGAATGCTAAGCTGACATTAAGGCTGCGGTAGAATAGTCTCTTTTGCTCAGGAAGGTTCCTAACTGAGTGAAATGACCCGGTAGTCTCTGATAAAAGCTGGATTCTGAAGCTGAATTCTCTAAATGCTAAGGAAAGGTGCTTCAGTACTTCCTTTCTTATCTCCTTTAGCATAGAGTACACTGGACAATCCTTTACCAAAGGAAAGGAGATAATGCCGTCCCACAATTCTGTGCAGTCGGATTCTCTTAGCACCACGGTTGTCTTTTCCTAAGTCCTTATGAATTCTCCGTCACATCTTTCCTCGACCTCATGACGTTTTCCAATAGTTTTTTTGACTATTTGACTGCAGCCTAAGAGTAGACCTGATTCTGCAGACCAGTAATGGATGAGAGAGACCAGAATGAACTGGAAAAGAAGCATAATTCATAGGGACATCTCCCACCCATGCACACATCTTACACAAGTAAGATTCTCAGGTCCACTTGCTCCACTCTGGATAACTAGACACCAGTTGAGATAGTCTGTATTAGTCCAGTCCACATAGGTATTGTATTAACGTCACTTTAAAATACTTTTGTGAAACTGCTTTTGTACCATGGAACGAGAGACAATAGAAGAACTACTTAAGAGTGTGTTGGGTAGTGTGTGATGTTTGTGTGACACTCTTTGTCCCATTGTGTCATGTGAACAGCTTCCTGGTTGGCTTCCTTTGCTCTGACCCGCCCTGATCAGGCAGCACTTCAACAGTCCTGTAATCTAACCCAGGCTTTATCAAACAGCTCTGCCATATTCTCTGTGTTTAAGAAGCTTTGTGTAAAGTTGTTCCATGGTTGTTTTGTTGTTCCGCATTTTTCTACGAGGCAAATGACCTCTGACCCTGAAAGAAGCCACACATCTGGTTGTATTTGAGAAAGCAAACAAACATTGTAAGCCTGCTGCCACAGTCCGTAAATCAAATAGGGAGCTCCCAGGGGGAGAGTCTATGCCAAGACATTCTGCAGGTATCCATCCATCCTATTCATTCACCCTTCAAGAGTGTTCTCAAAAACATGCTGCCCTGAGAAAGTGTCTCAACTTTGTCCGGATCATGATCTCCAAGGGGACATCTCATGTTGCTGCGCTTTTACAATTCAGGCCAGGTCACCCACTGTATCGTATATCAGCCTGTTGAAAAGCACTGCACAGAGTTTTTCACATACACAGTGGTAGCATCTCTTATTTGGTGCTGGTTCCAGTCATAAAATGTCCCTGTTAACCAAAAAGTCGAAATCGGAAAGTCTATCTGGTCTGCATTCTTGACAGTGCATGATCTGATATTGGACACCGTGACATCAGTATGTTAATGACTTCTGGTTCATGCCTTTCTTACCTCCACACACCTCAGATTCCACAGCACCCACTTCTGAATAAATTAACTTCTTTAACTGCATAACTTCTAACAGAGAACCACTCAAAGAGAAACACTTAAGCCATTATATAACTATTGTAACCAAAAGGATTGAACATTCAACATTCACATAAGCCATCCTTCTGTACTGATCGTGAAAAATGACTTTTCTCCTATGCTAATACACAGCTGTAAGAATCCGCTAATGTCTCTTGTGGTGGTGGTGGGGTTTGACATCATGCCTCCGGGTGTTACAGTGGTTTAGACTTGTTAACTGGAATTGTTCAAATTCCTGCTGCAGTCTTCTGCCTCAAAGAAATGGCTTATCAACACACATGACTAAAAAAGCACTAAGATTAAGTTGGAAACTGACATTTATGCAACACGCTGCACTGTAATGAGTTAGTCTGGCACTGTAGCTGTGGCAAAAGCTGCACTGCAAGGTACCAGTTGTACAGAGTGAGATGGAAGGGTGCACAGTGGAAAATTAAAACAGTAACATCATATGTATGTACCAAAGACTGGTCAGTGATTTATGCTTTGACCTCAGGTTAAGGTAGCGTTACGCTTCTGAGTTGCAAACATCTCTGACAACCGGTACTGGTTTGGAAACAGAAGGCCAACAAAACAGTCAGAGTCAGTGAAGTTGTTTTGAACACCAGTTAACCAAAAAATGTTCTCTCTTTTGCTTCATTCGAACACCAGAATATCTTCCTCAACTGAACACCACCTTCAGTATTTGAAGGTTTGATTAATCTGGGAGTTACAAGCTATGTGATAAGACTCTGTATCCTATCTCTCAATAAGCAGCAGGGAGTTTAAAGCCCAGTAATAATAAAACTGTCACAAAACCCCAGCAGTCGGCCACAGTAACTGTTCCACCTGTTCCACAGGCTGTTTTTCCCCTTCACTCTTGCTATATATGTGATGTGTGCCTGTGTTTGTATGACTTCAGCGGGGCTGAGGTTGCAGTGAACTGAAACCACTAGCATTGTGGCCAAGATGAGAGTTAGAATCTGAAGTTATTTATACCCCCCTAGCCCAGAGAAACTTCATGCTGGTCTTTCCCACCAAGTGGGGATGGCTGGAGAGATGGAGCGGAGGGGGAAAAAAAGAAAGGAAAGAGGTAGACACAGGCTCAAGTAGAGAGGAAGCTCAAGGCTGGCTTCCTGCATGTCTGTCTCTCTGTGCACCAGTTGGATAATGTGTTTGTATGCATGTACATGTGTCATCCTGTTTGCTTAGCAAGGCTTGTCAACAGTAACTACAGGTGGACATATAGAAAAGTCAACAACAGCTAAACAAGAGGGAAGAAGGTGTGAAACATAGTGCACATGCAGTCACACACCAAAACACAATATCATTTATCCACACAAACACACATGAGTATTAGACGTGTAATCTCACTTGTGTGTGGCCCAAAGCAAGGGTCACAGAGGGCAGGATTTCCAGATGTTTCCTATTATCCTGCAGTCCTGACGAGACCTTCCTGGTCAACCTACTCTGTCTCTCACTTCTCAGAATCAGAAAGGAAGGTCAAAAGCTGACTAACTTATTGGCCACATGATTCCACTGTTGTCTTTACTGGACTGGATTCACCAAGAAGACATGGGTCAGTGTGGTCAAAAGAAAAAAGACAGCCGCTTTCAAAATGGCAAAGCCCCTTTTTTGTGGTTTTGAAGGAAAATCCCTCACGTCATTCCTGTCATAGATAGCCTACATTTTGGTGGATCATGTGGGGGAAAATCCAGTTGCCTGGATTAAATCAACAAACGCTGCCCTGAAGAAAATCCCCACTAATCTATGGCAAAGAAATTATCAATTCAGACACAAACAAGATAATTTGTTGCAACACAAGCTTGAAGAGACAGCTATCGCCATAAATCTGGAACGGAAAAGAATTCAGCTTGTTAATATGAGACTGCTTCCACTCTACCTCGAAGAAGCAACGGATTTAGAGATCCGCAATGGTAAATGAGCAAAATGAATCCTCTAATCCCTCTTTTCACACCCCCAACCCCCTTCTCACCTCTTCTCCTCCCACCATCCCTATATGCTTCCCTGCAGCACATTGGATGATCTCGTTGGCGCTGGTAATTGCCAGGGGATGAGTGACATGTAGAATGGCTGTGATGCCAAAGCCAGATAACCATCTCTTTAGTGTGTCATTGCAATCATTGCGATTGAGAAGCGATGCTGCACCGGGGGCTAAAGATCCAGGAGGTTGTGGCGGAGCACAAAAGGGAGGTGGAAAATAAATCAGTGATAAGGAGGGTGATGTGGGCGGTCAATGGTGAGCTGCCATTCAGTCAGCTACTGTTCAATTTCTGCCATGGACATGGGGGAAAAACCCCAGTGAGAGCACAAAACAGTCCTACAGGTGCCTACAGATAAGAAAGAAGCTGAGGCAGTCTACTGAAACAAGGCTATGTTCATATATTTGGGATTTAAAGGGTTAAATATAGACATCACGTCCAGATATCTCAGGTGTGGATACAGTGGAGTTTGACAGCAGAAAATGTTTCAGTGATCTAAACATCAACATGCTGTGGTGTCAGTCCCACAGCATCAAAACTGGACAGTGGCATCAGGAGACTAGAAAGCATTTCAACCTCAAACCATGTTGTGTTTTCAGTCACAGGTGCAGTTCACTTTTCTTGACCGGGGAAAACACCTCTCACTTGTCCTAGGTTAACCCTATTCCTGTCTCTCTCCATGTACACGTATAACTTACAGAAGATGTGTAAATATACCAAACATTCTCAGTGAGCTGTCAAAGGGCATTCTGGGAAATCCAGCTATCTAACTGAACTAGATGAGGCAGGTTCAGAAAAAGCAGGGAAGGGGAGCAGGCTCGGCTGGACCCTGGACGGGGAGCATGGGAGGGATTTGCAGAGGATTGGCATTGGTGGTGGGGGCTGATGTTTCTTTTCTTTTTTTGTTTTGAATGTCCATGTACTCCTTTAGCAATCTAAGCTACTGAGCCCCAATGCCACAAAGCCCTCCATATAGAGATTCAGTGGACTTTGGATGGTCTCACATGTACACACAACATATACTATCACATATAGGGTAGATTAGTACAGAGCGGCATGATTTGGCATCAAGGCTTGTTTACACAGTATGTGCCCATATGTGAAGATGACTATTAATGAGGGCAAGCATATGCATCTATTCCAGCCTACAGAAACACAGAAAGTACAGGGTAATGGCACATAACTGGCATGTCCTTTCTTATACTAAAAGGGATGATTCATTGCTTCGAGTAGTGACCAAAAAGCAGCATTTATTATCAAACTGCACATGTGCAAGAGTTGAATTAGTATGCCATCCGGCTTACCATGAATCCCAACAAAAATCCCACATATCATAAGGAAAAATATGGATATGGAATGTAATGGACTAAATCTTGACACTCCATCTGACTGCAGCCATGGCTGTATAAAGGGCAGACTATGCAAAGACACATGTGAGAACAGAATTTCCCTCAAGCCTGACCGTGTCACTCTCCTTTGGCTATATGCTGTATGGCTTAAATTAAGACATGCCAATTGATGTGATGATGGGGAGGAGCATGGTGGAGGGCACTGGCACTGACAGCTTTCAGATGTTCACAGGAAAAAGCTCCCAGACTTCTCTGATAAATCACTGGGGCTTTGTCTTTATCATTATGCCAGAACTGGGTTTGGGGGGGCCAGGAGGTCAAAGCATGTCCCTCTGCTGCCTGGTCTGTCTTGTAACAGAAGATAAGCCTTGGCTGCCTCTTGTGTAACTGAAAAAGGAAACAGTACCACAGAGGCTGACCCCAAATGTGTAAACGATGTAGTGTAGAATTTAAATCCATTCAGTAAACTTGTTCAGGCTTCCTCAGGCTGCATACATCATCTTGAAGCTACATTACATGGGTATAATTTTGAGAAAGTCATGAATCAATGACTTGAAGTCTGTAAGATCATGTTCGTGACGCTCGGCTGCTGTGAGCCGTCTGTACAGATAAACAGAATTATTTCAAGAATTTTGAGGAAGTTCCCTAACACATGACAGCACAAGAGAAAGAGGGAACCGTGACCATGTTTGACAAATGCCTGTCAGATGTTGAAATTGGAAAATGTACAGGATCATTAGCATGCTCATAAGAAACAGCCTTTTATAAGCCAGTAAAAATGACAACAATCAGCGCCTGCCTTTTCAACCTTCAAGTCAGGAGGGTAGCAAAGTGAGTTAGAAGATAGCCTGAATCCCTACCAAGCTCAAGGGGGGTGTTTAGTAGCTGACCCTGACCTTGCTATGGAGGGGGAAACAAAAGATGGGATTTCCCTACAGCAAGCAATAAAGCATAATAATAAAGTTACATTACTGCTGTCACATTAAATGCTGCCGAATTTGAGTTAACCACAAACTGAGGCTGGCTCAGCTGGAGGCAGAAACCACCTGCACTGTGCAAGTACCACAGATGACAAACCAAGGATGAGAGGAGGAAAAGGACAACGAAAAATGACAGGGAGAAGTGACAAATTGAATAGTCTCCTGTAGGTGGGAGCCATGTATGCTGGTGCTGTGTTTGGTGGCTGAAAGGAGGTGTAAAATTACAAGGACGTTCATTCATCAAAGGCAGCTGATGCCCCATGAGTGAATAAGTAGCTGTGCTGAAATGGTTTCTTATCTCTGTCTGGAAAAAGGGAGGCGTGGTTGTGGTGGTGTTGAATGCTCATGAATATCTATTTACTTGCAAAGCCAGAGTGAACTGCGCTGTCTTTTGATTGTTATGAACCTGAGCTTTAACACACAATGGAGAGGTGTGAATGATGCCCCCAGCATTCATGCCCATGCGGAAACCCTCATGCCTAAAATCGTAACAAATATACCTAGGAATTTGTTTCTCACATTACCTGAATATTTCCATTTATAACATTAGGCTGAGAGGCAGCAGGTTAGACACAGGTACGTCTATAACATTTCCAGCAGACTGTCCTCTGAGAAGAAAGCTGTCAATAAAAGTCTGTGTGCAGAAAGCCACAGCGTGCAGCAAACAAAAGCTGTAAACCAGAGCTGCGAGGTGTGTCTAACTTCTTGAGCCTGTTTATATATAAAAACAACATGGGATAAAAAAAAGTTAAGCTACTAACAGAGAAGCTACCCTTGTGTACAGAATGTCACGCCAACCCCAGTACGAATTGCCGATGGTTTACCTTCATACCCAGCCCGTGAGATACAGCAGGGAAAAAATATTAAAGTTATTTTTTTCTTGCAACGTGTGCCACTTAATGTACTCTATATATGCCGAATTGAAGAGTGTAGCCTGTCATTCATAAAATGTCACCTAAAACAACGTACGAGACGTGTATGTTGGCCAAAAGGAAATACAACCTTGAATTGAAAGATTTCTGACTAGAATTTGGCGTAATGTTCTGCCCGTGTAGGGGTGAGCGGAACGTAAAGTGGAAGGTAATGTCAAACTTACCGACTGAAGGAAAAGCAATGTCCGAACATAATCCCTCTCGGTGTTCAGTATTTCATTTAAAACACAAAGCCTGAGCCGCTGCTGTCGGTCCGAGTCCTTGGCGGCGTGGAAACCGTTCTCCAGATGCCCGTCGTCCTCTTCCATGATGGTAATTCAACCCTTACAAAGGTTGCTCTCTCTACAGAAATACTCTTCTTTTCCTATGTATCCACACTTTGCTGAATTGTTGCTTCAGTCCATTTTTGCAGGAGCACTTTTCCAAAATCCTCGCGAGCTGTGATGCGCTACGCACCACACACTGTAAATAAAAGTTCACCAAAAGTAGCCTACCAAACGACGAGCGGAGAGCCTGGCTGTGTGGTCGCAACACCAGCTGAGAGAGCGGGCAAGGCAACAGTAGATCAGTTCAGACCAGAGAGACGACAGAGAGGAGGAGGAGGTACCCGGTGCCAGAGACACACACACACACACACACACACAGGGGCCGTAGCTCACTTCTGAGCAGTGAGCACACAAACAAACAACACGTTCACAGACACACCAGTACCCGAAGTTATGGTCAAACACTGTACTGTAGTAATACAATTATTAGGCTATGTGTCAATTCCTTATTGCCACATTGGCCCTAGGAACGTGTCTCCAGAGGAAATAAGCAATACCACAAGAACAAAAAATGACTACAACTGCACTGAACCAATTAATGCCTAAAACACAGGATAAACACATAACACATGTAGCCTAATAAAAGACAAAAACAAATACTGTTATGCACATCAAAAAGTCCCAAAGTGAGTCCCACAATCACTACATTGTCTATCTTTTTGCCTCTTTGAATTCCACAATGAAATGTAATTTGTGATATGTGACCATTTAGGTGAGCCAGTTCCAGGGCTCTGATGTTGTGCATTGTCACTCACTGACATGGCTTACTGGGGCACTTAATGGAATGGAGCCATCGTTAATGTTATTATTTACATCTGTGCTTTTCCTGCTTTGACAAGTCAAAATGTCTTCCGCGAAAAGGGTCTATACAAATGTTATCATTCTTCCTTCTAAGTCAAATGCAATATATGTTAGCAATTTAATACAGAAATAAAGGGCAGGAAGACAAGACTTCCAGGTTTTATTGAAAATTTCTTTTAGACTTTCTAAAAAGTATTTTAATTGAGGGCTCATGATCTATAATGCTATTAAATGTTTGAAAAATGTAGTGACTAGCATATTAGCTAAATATGTAGGGCTCTTACCTGTTACAACAGTATCCTACCTGTGGCTAGGTAGTAAATTTAAAACGAAGGCGCCTTCTGGTGGATACAGGCAGGAGTGCACCTTTCACTTGCAGAATGAGCACAGGTAGTCTGTTAAACACCTCGCTTTCAAACGGTTAACAAGATCCAGCGCAAAGTCAGGGCTAGAAACCACTTTATTTCGTTACGTGTTTAGCACTGACTTGCCTCGTTCCTGTTTTGACTCGGACATGTCCATACTGAACGCGAGCTTATTTGAGCCTCTTCCTTTTTATGCTCCTAGGCTGCTGGTCGCGGTCTAGCTCATTTTTTAATTTGAACCAGTTCTATGAACATTTTAAGGTCTTACACCTGTGCTTGGTGTGTGCATCCATAAATAAAGGCGAAAAAACTATTAAGCTTTCGTCAATAGGCCTACTTGTCCTTATGATAGACCAAATTCTCAATTTCGGTTACAGTACGTTAATATTTCATTCCAGCTTCAGGTCATGGAGACACACCTACTCTCACAGGTCTCGCCCCGGAGCAGTTGGCCGTTTTTGTCAAGTAGTATCCGGATTGTTTCACTCACATTCATACGCCAGACTACCGCTAACACCACAGGTCATATTCATTCCGTTTGTGCGGTGCAAATATTAATGACGGAATAACTGAAATGCCTGCTTTTTATTCTGATGTTATTTCTAATAAACGTAATTGAGAGCCTGAGTTTCTTATGGAGAGAAAAAAAGTATATCAATTAAATATTAAAAAGTAAAAGTGGAAACGAATGTTATTCCTCATACATATCCTGTGAACAAAAAGTCAAATATTAGGAATGGGAGAAATTAAAATGTCAATAATAGTTTTAATTGATGCATGTTACATTCAATACCCATTGTGATCCTCCCACACATAATTGCATACGTACACAACTTTTCTCGCCATCTCAGATGAGGAATGCAACAGACAACTTGTAAATGCCTTACACCATCATATATTTACATATTATCCTCCGCTTTTCTGTACATGGCAAATCCTTAAATATGATCAAACATCAGAGGAGTAACATAGGATACAATGTATGACTGATTGTATGTAGTTTCTTTGAAGCAATATTTAATGTACTTTTTCCTTCCAAAAAAAGGCATGTGCTTAGAGCACTGTCATAAAAAGTGAGTCACACAATTAGACATGATAGGTTAAAAACTCCACGACGCCTTCATTCATTATTTCACAAGATAAAACTATTCCTTCAGCAGGGTTTTCTTTCAAAATGCACAAAAGTACAAAAAGACATGTAAGGTAACCAAAGGGAATAGAAAATAAACATAAAATGTGCTCAGTGCATTAAGACTTTCCAATATAACAAAGAAACTAGAGGTGTTTGCCCTGTTCCATCTCTGTGATAAATAAATTCACATTGTTACAGGCAGACAGTGAGAGGGCTTGAATCAAAACCAAAGTACAGTGAGTAAACAAAAGTGAAACAAATTGTGAAGCAAAAAAAGAAAGTCACTAAAACATGTCTGAAGGCAAAACTGCACATTTCTGTTACGCAAACTGAATATAACTGACAATTTAAATATTCTTTCTGTGTTTTGAACAAAAAAAATGACAGCTTTGATCAGCCAAAATGCAAGTTGTATATAATGCTGTCAGCTACATCGAGTGTTTTGGCCTTTGAATGCAACACCATAGATTTGTTTGGAGGGAGCAAGACACTTCAGCTGTGCTGTAGTTCTGTTTGGTATTGGCAGAGACTTCAAACCTAAAATGTCTTTGTGGTCATGTCATAATTAGCCCTGCAAACATCAAGTGCAAACTCCAGGAGCTCTGTAACTACTCTCATTATCAGTAAACTCAAATGTTACCAAGCATTTGGAGTAAACCAGTTCTAGGGTTATGCCTTGACCGAGAAAATTTAGTTTCACATCTCTATTATCTTGAGATTCTCATTTGTTTAAAGTGACACACAGCTTTAAATGCCATTTATGGGGTTTTTAGGGGTCACTATGACTCCGTGCAGTGTAAATGATTTGACTGGCTGAACAAGCATACATGTGGCCACGTCCACACACACACACACACACACACACACACACACACACACACACACAAACAGTGCAGTGGCTGTAGTGAGATGGGATGACTTTCAGACTGGCACAGAGACAGCGCAGGTGTTAAAAATGACATCCACATACAGTAATACAATGTAGGAGTCCTATAAATCATGTGAAAGAAAAAAAAAAAGTCAGCTGCTGCGATGGCCGAATGTGTGTTTGCACAAGGAAGACTTTAGAAGGTATCTCCATGTAGATGACAATTTGTTGTAAAATTAGATTATGGGTTAATGCTGTCAATCATTTCTTTGTTCTCTTGAAGCCACCTGCCTTGGAGCAGCAGCGATGTATATTATAAAACATTTTTATGACGATTACATGTTTATCTCCTTGGCAAAAGTCCAACCATAAATCTGTTTGATTAAAACAAAAACAGATGTGCAGATCTGGATTTTGGACACAACTCTGTATTACCAAACCATCATGAAATTCATATCACAGGGCTTAAAGGACAAACTTTTTACAACTTCAGAAAGGCCAACAGTGTAACTATTGTATTGCAGTTAATGACAAGCAGAAACTCTTTTGCCACAAAGCATGAACCTAAATGAGGAGAGACAAGTCACTGTGCTGCTGAGCTTCAGCCATTCAAATCTTCAATGAGTGGCTGCGACATAGAAATGTAGCTTCTTCCACCTTGGCATGGTTTTTGACACTTTGCTCTTAGAGTCAAAGGCAGACAGTGTTGATATATGTAGTCATATAAATAACAAAACAGTACAGTATAAATATAAAGATTCTGTGTGTGTGTGTGTGTGTGTGTATGCACGCACAGTTGTAAATGGTGTATGAGTATAGGATAAGAGTGTGTGTGTGTGTGTGTGTGTGTGTGTGTGTGTGTGTGTGTGTTGTGTGAGCTTGTGAGCCAGTGTTAGGACAGGACAGGGGGGTTAGAGGTGAGGCTTTCCCTCCCCCACCTCGTGGAAGAGCGAGGTGTAAAACTCAGGCTCCAGTTGCTTGTTGCGGTAACGCTGGACAATCTCAGTTATTTTCTGCTTCCGCCTCACGTGAGGCGGGTTGTACAAGTCACTTTCCAGACGCTTCCGTCGGCACACATTGATGACCGTTTGGCGCACAAGAAACCCTGGGAGAAGGATGCAAACATGGGAGCTCATCAGGCCAAAGTAGTAAAATCAAAATGGGACAGTTTTGAGACAGTTTACAAAAGGAGTTTCATGGAATGGATGGATCCTTTAACAGCTAATAAAGCATGAAAATGTATAGCCACAGCTCCTTCTAACGAGATACAAGTAGTCAAGATACAAATTGGGATGGGAAAGAGATTCCAACATTTCACTAACTACCTTCACTACACATATATATATATATATATATATATATATATATATATATATGTGTGTATATTGTTACGACCCCTCCCCTTTCTGCCTGCAGCTGATTGCTTTCTTCCTGCAGGAGCTTGGAGTCACAGGGTCGTTGGGGTGATTGCGTGGCACCTGTGTGGGCCTTCACTAAGGCTATATTACCTGCCTGGTGTCATTGTCTCTCTCTCTCTCAGGACCTCCCCTCCCCAGGTTTTGGTTTGGTTTACTATTTTGGCACTCGCAACACTCGCACAAACATACATTCTTCACTCACCCATACATTCCATTCACTACTGATGCTCTCACTTTTCACACCTCATGCTTTCCTTATAAATAGTTCTGTTTGTTTATTTCTAATAAAATCATCAATTGGCACTTTAACCTGACTTGCCTCTCCTCTTTGCCACACGCGTTGAGCCGGTGTGTGACAAGTGGGGGCTCATCCGGGATCCCAAGTTGTTTGGTAGTAAATTAAATTGACTAAAGTAAATTACCTTTGGCCTAATTTGTTTTCTAACTTGGCCCGGACTAGGTTGGTGGGTTGCTACCTCCGGTGGCAGTGGCTACGGATGTGGTTTGTCTGTCAAGGAGTGTAGACTGGTTTGTTTCTGGACCTAACTGTTAGTATAGTTTGGTAATTATTCACCCACCATTTTGGAGAGGAAATGTCAGGTTTTTTTTTTTTTTGTTTCAAGGTAGTTTGTGAGAGATGAGCATTTGGTCCTTTTCTTTTGTCCATTGTGTACTTAACTGGGGCTTGGTGGTAGGCCTTCCCTGGGGTATGTTTGTGTCAGTTTGTTCAGGAATACCTTTTCCCCTGATAGGCTTGACAGCGGGTTCCTCTAGGGAGCTCGTGGTGATCTAATCTAGGTGGCAGCGAAGGTGGGTAGAGCTTTTGGCTCGGGAGCACCTCCGTGGCTGTGAGAGGGTCGCCAGTTGCTGGTTGCTTTCTTCACCCCACTGGTTTCGTGTGCATAAAAACCCCCCACTGTTAACTGCACGAAGACTAGGGGTGAGCTAGTTAGTTAGCCTGAATGGTTATAGTTAGCATAGATATAGGGGTGGGTATCCTGTTCATTTGTTACCCCAGGTTTGGTTTTTCCATGTGTCCCAGTCAAAGTTTGTAGTGAATTATTGGTTTGGGATGATGGCTTCTCTGGTGGATAGTTTCATTCAGAATCCTTCAGAGTCTGTACTTGATCAGTGCACTAAAGAGCAACTTTTGAAGATTTCAGAGCACTACAACATTGAAATTCCAGATAAGAAGTTAAAAGAGACGGTGAAAACATGCTTAAAGTGTTGCTTGACTGAGGCTGGAGTTCTTTGTTTGCAGCCTGCTAGCAGTTTGGGGTCTAAGTTAGTGCCTAGTCCAGGGACGTTAACTTTTGAACAACAAAAGGAATTGTTGCAGTTGCAATTAAAGCAGCAATTGGAGTTAGAGAGGCTGAGATGTGAGAAGGAGGTAGAAATTGAAACTATCAAACATAAAACCGAGTGTGCAAAATTGGATGTGCAGCAGTATCATTTGGAGCTGGTCAAAGAGGGTAAGTTGTTAGATGTGTCCCGAGCTGACAGTCGCGAATCTCAGTCTGATTTGGTTAATAATCTCCGCTTGCTTCCGAAATTCAGTGAATCTGATCTAGACACCTTTTTTCCCTGTTTGAGAGGATTGCAGATGCTAGAGAATGGCCAGATTTGGACAGAACTATGTTGCTACAGTGTGTTCTAACTGGTAAGGCACAAGCAGCCTATTCAGCTTTGAGTGTAGCAGACAGTAAAATCTATGAAACAGTGAAGTCAGCAGTGTTAAAAGCATACGAACTGGTGCCTGAGGCGTATCGGCAGCAGTTTCGTTCTAGGAAAAAACTCGACAATCAGACTTATACAGGGTTTGCTCGCGACTTGTTTTCCCAGTTTAACCGTTGGTGCACAGCATCTAAAGCTGACACACTTGAGGATCTTTGTAATTTGGTCGTTTTGGAGCAACTTAAAAACTCAGTGCCCGAGCATGTTGCTACATTCATAAATTAACATAAAGTAAAAACTCCCAGTGAGGCTGCAGTCTTGGCTGACGAATATGTTCTAACTCACAAACATTTCTTTGACATGGATAGAGGTACGCTGTAAAAACGATGCTTATTCTAGGCAAGGGAGGACAAAAACAGTTGGTGAGGCAGCTCCTCAGAAGGCTGGTTATAGTGGGCGGGGTGGAACGGTGAGTTCCAGCACATGTAGGTACTGTCAAGCGAGGGGGCACTGGAAAAATGAGTGTCCAGTGCTGAAAGCAAAAAAGTCCTCCAGTCTGGTGAAACCTGCTATTATGGCTGCTCCAGCCAGGACATCTGTGGAGCGAGGGGAGTTTGATCAGTTGCAGTCCCATACTGGCCTGGTGTCCCCTCAAGCTGATTATGCTGCTTTTACATCAGATGGGTTGGTCTCATTGGTAGGAAGTTGTGAGCAGGTTCCCATTAGGATTCTGAGAGACACTGGGGCATTGGATTCCTTCATTCTTGAGTCTGTGCTACCATTTTCGTCAGAAACAGATACTGGTGGTTGCGTGCTCATTCTTGGAATGGGGTTGGTTCCACTGTCTGTTCCCTTGCACCAAATCAGTCTTCAATGTGGTCTGGTTCAGGGTGAAGTGCCAGTTGGGGTTCGTCCTCAGTTGCCTGTTGAGGGTGTGCACATGATTTTGGGGAATGATTTAGCTGGTGACAAAGTGTGGGCTGATGGTGTGCCTAATGTGGTGAAGCAGCTGACACCCTTTAGGGCTGTAGCATCCCCAGTGAGGCCACTAGACTCAGATGACATTTTCCCAGCTTGTGCTGTCACCCGTGCTGCCAGCCGTGCTGCACAGGATGTAGTGGAGCCAGAGTGTTTGGAGTTGCCAGTTTCATTGCCAGTTGACCAGCTAGCTGTTTCTCAGGCTGAGTTGGTGGCAGAACAGAAGGCAGATTCCTCCTTAACTGAGCTATTTGACAGAGTTGTGCCAGCATCGGAGGTGAGAAATACCGCTCAGGGTTATTTCCTTCTAGATGGGTTATTGGTTAGAAAGTGGATGCCACATGGTGAACAGTTTGTAGGAGAGCCAATTTTCCAAGTTGTTGTTCCTACGAACTGTCGCAGTAAAGTGCTCCAGACGTCACATGGTGATGTGGCAGGCCACCTTGGCGTCCGTAAAACCTATGATCGTATACTGAGACATTTCTTCTGGCCACGATTAAAGCGAGATGTTGCTCTCTTCCTCAAAACATGCCACACCTGTCGGCTCACTGGAAAGCCTAATCAGGTTGTTAAATCTGCCCCTTTACAGCCTAGCCCTGCAATTGGACAGCCTTTTGACCATTTGATTATCGACTGTGTGGGTCCCCTGCCTCGGTCCAAATCCGGACGCAACTATCTGTTGACTGTAATGTGTCAGGTGACAAGGTATCCTGCTGCTTATCCGCTTCGGACCATTACGGCCAAGGCAGTGGTCAGAGCGTTGACCCAGTTCATCTCAATATTTGGTATCCCTAAGGTTATTCAGTCTGACCAAGGATCTAATTTCACGTCCCATTTGTTTGCTCAGGTGCTTAAACAGTTGCATGTAAGACATAACAAATCTACAGCATTTCATGCACAAAGCCAGGGCGCACTTGAACGTTTTCACCAAACGCTGAAACGCTTACTGTACTGAGCTGTTGGGTGACTGGGAGGAAGGGCTGCCCTGGTTACTGTTAGCCGCTCATGAGGTTGTCCAGGAAAGCACAGGGTTTAGCCCGAATGATCTGGTGTTTGGGCATAAAGTGCGCGGGCCACTTGCGGTTTTGCAAGATAGCTATTTGCCAGAGGAACCACCCCAAAACCTTATTGATTATGTGAATGGGTTCAGACTAAAGCTGTATCGGGCGGGTGAAATGGCGAAACAAAAACTTGAGATTTCGCAGGGAAAAATGAAAAACATGTATGACCGGCGAACTGCGGTTCGTCAGTTTAGTCCGGGGGACCGTGTTCTTGCTCTTTTGCCCCTGGTTACTTCGCCTTTCCAGGCAAAATACAGTGGTCCTTTCTCGGTGGTGCGTCAAGTCTCTGACTTAAACTATTTGATCAAAACTACTGGCCGTAGAAATTCCACTCAGCTGTTCCATGTGAACCTCCTAAAGCCATATCACACTCGGGAGGCAGTGTTTCCAACGCAGCAGGAATCCCCAGTGGTAAAGCCAGTTTTGGTCGCCGCTCCTGCATCCATTTTAGAACCAGCTGTAGGGGAGAGGGAGGAAGTAGAGATTGTTTCTGATGGGTTGTTGCAGGGTCGTTTGGAAAAATTCTGAAACACTGCAAAATTTGGATATGCTTGTTAATCATTTGGATGTGGATAAACGTGCCGAATTAGTTGAACTAATCAAAGGTTATCCATCGTTGTTTTCTGATACACATTTAATAGAGCATGACATAGATGTTAAAGATGCTGAGCCCATCAAGCAGCGCTTTTATCGTGTGTCCAATGAAAAGAAGAAACAGTTGGAGGCTGAAGTTCAGTATATGTTAGACCATGGCATCGCTGAGCCTTGTTCATCTAACTGAGCCTCCCCGTGTCTCCTGGTCAAAAAGTCTGATTGTAGTTTGAGGCCTTGTACAGACTACCGTAAGGTGAATAGCCTCACTAAACCTGACTTGTATCCGCTTCCTCGGATGGAAGATTGTGTTGATCAGGTGGGCTCAGCTAAATTTGTGAGTAAATTTGATCTTCTCAAAGGGTACTGGCAAGTCCCACTCACCAAAAGGGCAAGGGAAATCTCGGCATAACTCCCTCCGGCTTGTACTCCTACACGGTAATGCCATTTGGCTTAAGGAATGCTCCTGCAACATTTCAACGGCTAATGAATCGGGTTGTTTCTGGTCTTAGTGGTTGTGCTGTGTATCTGGATGATGTGGTGGTATACTCAGACATCTGGGACGTGCATCTCCAGCGCATAGGTGCTCTTTTTGACAGATTGGTCTGGGCGTGCTTGACAGTCAATCTTGCAAAATGTGAATTTGCCAAGGCCACTGTGACCTACCTCGGGAAGGTGGTAGGTCAAGGCCAAGTCCGCCCGGTGCAGGCCAAAGTCATGGCTGTGCAACAGTTTCCTCCACCTACTACCAAGAAAGAGCTGATGCGGTTTTTGGGCATGGTAGGCTATTACCGCAGTTTCTGTAAGAACTTTTCATCTGTGGTCGCCCCGTTGACTGAAAAGGGACGGGGAAAAGCAAAGTTCATTTGGTCTCCACATTGCCAAAATGCTTTTGAGAGTACCAAAGCATTGCTGTGTTCGGCTCCAGTGTTGGCAGCCCCACGACTTGACCAGGTGTTTAAATTTCAGGTGGATGCCAGCAATGTGGGTGCAGGTGCCGTCTTGTTGCAGGAGAATGAGGACAGGGTGGATTGTCCTGTAAGTTTCTTCTCCCGGAAATTTAATAGACATCAGCTTAACTATTCAGTAGTTGAGAAGGAGGCATTAGCCCTTGTTTGGGCTCTGCAGCATTTTGATGTTTATGTTGGCTCTGGGGTATCTGCGTTGGTGGTTTTTACTGACCATAATCCTCTTACCTTTTTGAGGTCTCTGCAAAACCCTAATCAGAGGCTAATGAGGTGGACGTTGGACCTCTGGATTATGGGTAATGTATTCACAATGTGACAAATGATGGAGACGATCTGTAAATCCTAGATTAAAGGTGTGTTAATTTATGTTTAGTTTGTGGTTCTTAGTAGAACCCTGTTTTTAATGGAGGGGGGTGTTACGACCCCTCCCCTTTCTGCCTGCAGCTGATTGCTTTCTTCCTGCAGGAGCTTGCAGTCACAGGGTCGTTGGGGTGATTGCGTGGCACCTGTGTGGGCCTTCACTAAGGCTATATTACCTGCCTGGTGTCATTGTCTCTCTCTCTCTCAGGACCTCCCCTCCCCAGGTTTTGGTTTGGTTTACTATTTTGGCACTCGCAACACTCGCACAAACATACATTCTTCACTCACCCATACATTCCATTCACTACTGATGCTCTCACTTTTCACACCTCATGCTTTCCTTATAAATAGTTCTGTTTGTTTATTTCTAATAAAATCATCAATTGGCACTTTAACCTGACTTGCCTCTCCTCTTTGCCACACGCGTTGAGCCGGTGTGTGACAAAAGGCACAAGCAGATGTCTTATTCTTCATTACTGGCCCTTGAAAATGGAAAAAAGAAGTGTGAAATAGGTGGTTTTGAGGCAGGATTTGGGTTAGTTCGTTACTTCCGGCTAAAAATACAGTTCCTTCCATGTTGTCTTCATGTTTAAATATAACAAGATATGAGGCTTATTATGCCCAATCGACTACCCATAGACCAGTATTGAGCAATGAAGACAGAAACTGAAATGATAACTCACAATAAACTTAATATTGAATTTAAACACATGGTATTGTAATAATATGGCCAATGAGGTGGAGATTAATGCTGTACTACAAGTAACAAAGGAAAACAATGATGCAAAAGGTGATTATTCCTCATTCGACATTCAACATTCACTTATTTACAGAAAGGAAGCGCTCAAAAACCTGGATACGAAGACCACCAGAGACACTCTGGTCTTCACTCTCCAGGTTGTATAGTTTTCTCCTTCCTGGGATATACCTGGAGCTGGGATGGTGGACAGAACATGTAAAGTTGGCACCCAACATATATCATCAGATAGATCTCACTTTTATATCAATGACATATTCATGTTCAGATTCTTTATTTATATGAAATTTATTTATTTTAGAGCCCCTGAAATTTGGGGGCCCCAAAACCACCCATTGTGCACTATATTCCATTTTCAAGGGCCTGAAATAGAAAATATGACATCTGCTTGTGCCTTTCAATCATTTGTCACAGAGTTCCAGAAGGTTCTGTGCTTGGACCAATTCTATTCACCTTATGCTTCCTTTAGGCAATATTATTAGGAAGCACACCATACATTTTCATTGTTATGCAGATGATACCCAATTATATGTATCAATCAAGCCAGATAAAACCAATCAATTAGCTAAACTTCAAGCATGCCTGAAGGACATAAAAACCTGGATGACCTGCAATTTTCTGATGTTAAACTCAGACAAAAACCGAAGTTATAGTACTTGGCCCCGAACACCTTCGAAACACATTATCTAAAGCTATAGGTTCTCTAGATGGCATTGTCCTCGGCTCCAGTGACACCGTAAGGAATTCTTGGAGTTGTCTTTTTTCTTTAACTCCCACATAAAACAAACTTCAAGGACTGCCTTTTTTCACTTACGTAACATTGCAAAAATCAGGCACATCCTGTCTCAAAAAGATGCATAAACACTAGTCCATGCATTTGTTACATCTAGGCTGGATTATTGCAACTCTCTATTATCAGGCTGCCCCAATAAGTCCCTTAAGACTCAAGTGGATCCAGAATGCTGCGGCACGTTTACTGACAAGAACCAGAAAAAGAGATCATATTTCTCCAATATTAGCTTCTCTACACTGGCTCCCTGTAAAATCCAGAATAGAATTTAAAATCCTTCTCCTCACCTTCAAAGTCCTAAATGGTCAGGCACCATCATATCTTAAAGAGCTCATAGTACCCTATTATCCCACTAGAGCACTGTGCTCCCAGAATGCATGGTTCTTTGTGGTTCCTAGAGTCTCTAAGAGTAGAGTGGAAGCCAGAGCCTTCAGCTATCAAGCTCCTCTTCTGTGGAACCAGCTCCCAGTTTGTGTACGGGAGGCAGACACCCTCCTTACATTTAAGAGTAGGCTTAAGACTTTCCTCTTTGATAAAGCTTATAGTAGGGCTGACTCCGGTGACCCCTGAGCCACCCTTTAGTTATGCTGCTATAGGCCTAGACTGCTGGGAGACTTCCTATGATGCACTGAGCTCCTCTCTCCTCTCTCCTCCTCTCTCTCTCTCCATCTGTACGCACTCATATCCCATCAATGCTTGTTACTAACTCAACTTCTTCCCATTATTGTGTGCTCTCTCTCTCTCTCTCTCTCTCTCTCTCTCTCTCTCTCTCTCTCTCTCTCTCTCTCTCTCTCTCTCTCTCTCTCTCTCTCTCTCTCTCTCTCTCTCTGTTGCTTTCTGCAGGTATTTCTGCCTCTGCCTGTAGAGTCTGGATCTATGGTTGCAGGCCACCTGCTGCCCCTGTATTCCTGCTCTACACCCACTGCTGCTATTACTGTTACTGCTCTTATTATTAGTATTACTATTGTAATATTGCTATTAGTGTTAGTTATATTAATATTAACATCAATACCATTACCACAACTATTACTTTACATCTCTATGTGGAACTGTAGTGTGCTGCTGTATGTTCTCTTTCCTCCTGCTCTCTCTCTCCAGCTCCCCCCTCCCCCTTCAACCCAAACGGTCAAGGCAGACGACCGCCCACCCAGAGCCTGGTTCTCCTCGAGGTTTCTACCTGTTAAGAGGGAGTTTTTCCTTGCCACTGTCGCCTAGTGCTTGCTCATGGTGGGAACTGTTGGGTCTCTGTAAATATAAAGAGTCGGTCTAGACCTGCTCTATAAGTGCCCTGAGATAACTTTGTTATGATATGGCGCTATATAAATAAAACTGAATTGAATTGAATTGTACTGTTTTGTCTGTGCCCCTACCAATTTTCATGACTCTAGGAGGTTATATGTCTGAAGATATTGACCCCTAAAAATGGCTTCTTGTCTAAGATGTTTTAAGGGCCAAAAATGACAACATTCCCAGTGGCAAAAAAACTATTAGCATTTACATAAAGTTTGAACAAAATCTAAAATATAAACAAAAACCTCTATAAAATAGTAAAGAATTCAATTCAATTCAGTTTTATTTATATAGCGCCATATCATAACAAAGTTATCTCAGGGCACTTTTTCGAGTAGAGCAAGTCTAGACCGACTCTTTATATTTACAGAGATCCAACAGTTCCCACCATGAGCAAGCACTATGCGACAGTGGCAAGGAAAAACTCCCTTTTAACATGTAGAAACCTCGAGCAGAACCAGGCTCTAGGTGGGCGGTCATCTGCCTCGACCGGTTGGGTTGAAGGGGGGGAGAACATACAGCAGCACAATACAGTTCCACACAGAGATGTAACGCAATGGTTGTGGTAATGGTATGGATGTTAACACCAACAGAAATAATACTAAGAGCAA